>CM040122.1:80185129-80469889 GCA_022559845.1 Amorphophallus konjac | reverse complement strand
TGTAGACACGCCATTCTTGACGTCTCCTGAGAAAGTCTCATATTACTATACGACGCCCCGCGACGGCTTACGCATTTTGAATCACTTGAGTACTTCCTTTTCTTGGGTCTTCTTCTGCCTTTTTCGGCATCAGAATCGTCTCGTCACGGCATTCGGACGGCATCAACACCAGTCAGACGCATCAAGAGGTTCCGGAACCAAGAAGGTGTCTGCCGGGCGGCCGCCGTTTGAGGACCCGGGTGGGTCTTAATGGGGGCGTCCAGGACCCTGGACGCCCCCATCTTTTTAATTTATTTTTTTTTCTCAGGGCCCAAAACCAAATAAAAAATATATATATTAATGGAGGCGTCCAGGCCCCTGGACGCCTCCATAAAAAACAAATATAAAAAATTAAATGCCAGCCTTGGCATAAAAGACAAAAGAAAAATAAAAAATAATATATTTTTGGAGGCGTCAGGCCCCTGGACGCCTCCATCAACTCTCTCACGGGCGCGCTCACCGAACGCCGGTTTGTCGTGTGTGAAAAAAGCCAAATTTTGAAGACGTCCAGGCACCTGGACGCGCCCATTTCTGAATCACGAGGCGCCGCTCACAAAACCACGCGTTGTGCCAAACCGCGTGCGGCCGTCGTCGATTTTCGGTGGACCTGTTTGAGGTGTCGGGACCCTGGACGCCTCCACAAAAGTATTCCAAAAAATATATATAAAAATACAATAAAATATTAGTTCGGCCCTGATGGAGGTGTCCAGGGTCCTGGACGCCTCCACCCTCCGTAGCTCTATAAATAGAGGCCCACCCCCTCAGTTCTGGGAGAGCTTCGAAGTGATCCGATAGGCTGCCGGAGCCCAGAGGCTACGGAGTCATTTTCTAACCCGTGGGTTCTTTTGTAGGTGGAGGTTCTGCCGGCTTCTCGGGTGCTCACGCTCGCGAGAGGAAGGTCGTCTTCATCCACCGCGCTTCCACGTCGTCCCCACGCTGCCGGAGCTCCGCCGGATTTCACCATCGGCACATCCAATAAGCCAATTCTTTCCTTTTCTTCGTAGTTCTTTTGCATTCATCATCTTGCATCCCCTATCCCCCTTCATAAGGGCGCCTTTTCTTATACACTTCTTACATCCATCATCTCATTTTCCTCCTACTCGAGTCCGAGAGGGGTTTAAAAGATAACACCAACCAGGTGTGTGTCTTGCCATCATTTCATTATTTTTATCGCAAGGATTTGAATACTACACCTCCATCTTTCTAATCCACTTGTCATTTGTTTGTCGTTGTTTTGCAAGGGTAGCCGAGGAAAGCCCTCTCCGTCGGCCGGCCGGAGGGAGAGGAAGAAGCAACCCGCCATCTCCCGCTCTTGAGGTAGGCGCGATCACTTTCTTATTTTGGGGTCTTTCGGCCCCTGGCGATCACATCTTGTTTTCGAGGCCGCGGCGAGTCACTTCCCCAATGGCCGTTTAAATTTCCGTTCTTATACTCTCTTTATATTCTGTTATATTCTGCTCATATTCTCGAGGCCGCGGCGAGTCACTTCCCCAATGGCCGTTTAAATTCACGTTCTTATACGTTATATTCTTATCTGTTTATGTTCTCGAGGCCGCGGCGAGTCACTTCCCCAATGGCCGTTTAAATTCCCGCTCTTTGTATTCTCTTTATATTCTGTCATCTTATTATCTGCTCATATTCTCGAGGCCGCGGCGAGTCACTTCCCCAATGGCCGTTTCAATTCTTGTTATTTAATTTCTGCACCATTCCCGTCCCCCCGAGGCCGCGGCGAGTCACTTCCCGCTATGGCCGTTTAACCCCCATATCTTGCTATATCACACTTGTCCCGCTCGCCCCGCCGGAGCAATCTCCCGTGGTGGCCTCTTCTCTCTCTTCTCTTATTTCTGTGTTGCAGCAAACACCAAAAGAAAGAGGAGCCCGCGCGCTCCGCGTCTTCTCCGCTCTTCCCCGAACCGCGTGACGTCGCTCACAGATTGGCGATCACGGTGGGACCTCTACTGCTTCCTTTCGGCTACCCTTGCAAGTTCGGCACCATCCGTGCCTCTCCACCTTGGCGCCCGCGCGCGCCCCCGTTGTGCTCACGGCAGCACTATCAGTTGTGATTGGTTGTTTGTTTATTATATGTCTGTTATTTCTGTTGTTTTCTTACTCTATATATCTGTCAGCATTCCATTGCATACATCCATTCCTCTTTTCTATCTTTTTTCATTTTTTGAGGATCACCCTTTCCCGGTGAAGGAAGGACTCTCCGTTTGGGAATTCCTCTCAACGGACTAGAATCTCCTACACTGGGACCTCTGTAAGTCCCCGACATCGAAGAATCTCCTCTTCGTTCACTGGGCTGGTTGTACCATTGAAGTTCCCCGGAGTTAGTCATTTCATTCGTGGTGAGACGAGAGACCCTAGCTGACACGGCGGTGAAACAAAAACAAACTAGGGTCCCCATTTTGTGTGAACTTCGGATCTCGCTAAAAACACAAAAAAATCATCAAAATCAAAACACAAAAAAGGGCGTAAAGGCATCCACTTGTTTGATAATCTCTGCTACCTACTTGCTAGTGTATGTTTTTACGTTCTGGGAAAACTGTGAGCATGTCTCACGAGTCTTTTGAGGAGAACCACCCTAGCCGTGGTTTGTCAGCCGACCCGCGAGTCTATGCTATGGACTCGGGTCCTTCTCATGACCCCTCGCATGAGGTGCAGGTTATTACCGGGGACACGTCCCCACCACAGGATATCTCTTCCTTACTGGGCGTCCTCGCCAACACGGAGCTTACCTCTGAACAGCTCCGGGCCTTCCAGGCCATTCTAAAGGGGAAATCTGTTTCCCCCACGCCCCAGGAATCAACTCCGGCCATCGCACCTCTCCAAGAGTCCGTGCAGGCCATTCCATCTCCCTCATTGGCGCAAGCCATCCAGTCTCCCTCGCTTCAAGGACAAGCGAGCCAACAACCACCCTCATTCCAGTTCCCGTCACAATCTCAAACTCCCGTTGTTCCCCACACACCGCTTCAGCCAGGGCCAACTGTCGGCGGTCCGACAGCTCCCTCTCATTCGGGGTTCCCCCCTCAAGTCTCCGGGAGACAGTTTCTCCCCCAGTGGCAAGTGCCACCTTCACCTCCAGAGGAGCTCGCCCAATCGCTCCTCAATAGGTTCAATCGCATGGACGAGCAGTTTCAAAATCTAAGAAGATGGTGGACGTGAAAGCCACCCCGGAGGTTGCTTTGCCAATCCTTCCCGTCATTCATCTTCCTCCCTCCGAAATGCCCACGTACCGCAGATACAATGGTACCGGCAACCCCTTCATTCACCTCAAGGATTTCATGTATGAATCCTCCTATTGGCAAAACGATCAGAGGTCCCTGGCATACCTCTTTCGGAGATCATTGGATGGTCCTGCGCTTGAGTGGTTCTATTCCTTGGAGCCCCGCGAGGCCGAGAATTTTGAAATAGTCCAGAGAAGGTTCTTGCAGAAATATAGGGATAGGGTCGGTCCCTCACTCTCCATTACCGACCTAGTGGCCGAAAAGATGAAACCCGACGAGGATTTTGTCCGATATGCTGATAGATGGAGGTCTCTGGCGGAAAGAATAAGGGATACCCTCTCCGAGCCCGAACAAGTGAAGATGATTGTGTCTAATGCAACCCCACAGTTCAGACATGTCCTGGCCATGAATAAACTTACTACAATGGAGGAACTCTATGAAAGGGCCCGGTACATCCAAACCCAGCTAAAAGACTCCCCCATCATGAACATGTTTGAGTCGCCGAAGCCCAAAGTGGTCAGAAAGACAGGCGCTGGTGTCCCGGGCGGAGCCACAGAAGGGGTCGTGACAAATGAGCAAGTCAGTGCGGTCAACAATGCCAACTATGCAGTCAACCCAAGGCCTCCACAAATGCCCCGACTTCCCCTTCAACCAGGTCCTTTCCCTCTTCGTCCTCCACCCCAAAATAATCCACCCCAGGATAATATGCCTCCATTACGCCAACCCCAGCAACAACAACCACAACCTCAGCAACAACAACCACCACTTCAGTACAACCAAGTTCCACCCCCGGGGAACTATGGTCCCCAACAGCAACAAAGGAGGCCGCTCGGTCCCAAGAGAGCCTACTATCCACCATTGCCGGAAACCTTAGCAGACATTTTTAATGCCCTCATGGCATCAAACCAACTCGCCCTACCCAGAGAAAGGCCCGCGTGGCCCCCCAATGTTGATACCTCCAAATACTGCGTCTACCACAGGCAGCCGGGACACACAGTAGATTACTGCTTCCATTTCAAAGATTACATCCATGATATGAATGATGAACATCAAATAGATTGGGATGAGATGAGACGATACGTCGCGGCTCTCAAGGCTAGGAGACCTCCTCATAGGCCACAGCAGCAGTTACAACAGCAACAGCAACAGCAACCACAACAACAACAGCAGGCTCAGCAGGCCCCACAACAACAGCCCGACATGGGCATAATCCAGAATCCATTACCGGAGCACCAACAGCCCAATCATCAGGTTAACCCCATCTCCTCCTTCCCGAAGTCGGGAGAGAGCAGGTGTGGCACCAGGAAAGTACCTCCATTCTTTCTACCTCCAACCCTATCGTCATGCAACCCCCTCACCTTGCCCGGGTAGCACCTCTCTCTCATCAACCCGCGTCAGTATCACCATCACCATTTCCACTACCATTACGCCCTCTCATCCGCACCCCGACCTCCTATCAACCGACACTCTCCACTACGCCTTCACACCCTCTTATCTTCTCTCACTCCCCCACTTTACCATCCACCTCTACCACATTTACCCCTACGCCTTCTAAACCCCTTATCATCCGTCAACCATACATAACCCCGTCTTTCTCCACCGTATCACCACTAATGCCTTCAAAACCACTCATTAACCATCACCCACCTCAAAATCATTGCCCACTTCAAGCCCTACCCACTCCTACTTCGTCTCCACCGCCACCTTCTAGACCCCTTATCCTTCATAATCCGCGCAATATCCCCTCTACCTCCACCATGCCGCCACCTAACAAACCCCTCATCAGAATCCCTGCTCCCGTCATCACCCCTGCTTCATCAACCATTCCTCCACTACTACCCCTCAAACCCCTGTTAAAACCCACTGCTACCCCCACAGAGGTACAAAAGCCGCAGGCAATGGTGCTCCGGAGTGGAAGGATTTTCCACAGGGTTTTCCCCCACAACAGTCAGAATCCCGAGCAATCTCAGCCAGAGAAGGATGATGCAGAACAACCAGAAAGAGCTATCCCTGGAACACAGTATGATCTATTGAAACACTTGGACAAGACACCTGCCCGGATCTCCATCCTAGAGCTACTTCAAAGATCCACATCCCACCAGGCGGCCTTGATGGAATATCTTCAAAAGGTCATGGTTAATGAAGACCTCCCCGTGGAGAAGATTTCGACCGTCCTGACCCCAACAGACACACAACCAGCCATCATGTTTCACAACTACGAGCTCGCTCCCAAGGAAGCTCGGAAATATGCATTGTGCATTTCAATAAAAATTAATGGGGTATCCATAAACCCGTGTCTTGTGGACACGGGTGCATCCATAAATGTGATCTCCATGAGCACTCTTCAGTTGTGTGGGGTCAACGAGGAACAAATAAGACCTTCCTCGATCACGGTCACGGCTTATGACAATAGCAAAAGGCCGCCGCAGGGGATGATTATTCTGAAGGCAGAACTAGGCCCCATGTCAATTCCCACGGAATTCCATGTCCTCGACATGGACCCCACATTCAAGGCTATACTGGGTCGCCCTTACATCGAAGCCATGGACGCTGTGCCTTCCACCAACCATCAGTGCCTGAAGTTTCCTTACAATGGGAGAATTATTAAAGTGGTCAGTACACCTGTCCTTCACACAGTGGATGCTATCAACACCTCTCTGCCTTCTGTTTGGCCGTCTCATCGGCCCATATTGTCACTGCTGGACGTACGTGATCCATCTCATGTTCCACTAGCACCAAAGGAGCCGGTCAGGGCAACCACAACATCATGTCTCCCTTTTCACTCCAAAGGTTGGGAGATTATGAGGAACATCGGCTATCAACAAGGAAAAGGTCTGGGCGCACAGTTACAGGGTATGCTCAAACCGCCAAAGGAAATTAGGCCGAACCGCAGGTTTGGCCTAGGCTTCAAAGGACCGTTCAAGGCAGATTGGAAGCCCCTCACGTGGACTCTATCAAACCACTTCAACAGAGGGCCCGTTGTTCAGATGGGAGATCACCCACGAGAAGCATATGGGGGATCACATGCTGTATATTTGGCTGAAAAATGTCCGAGGATCACCAAAAGAGGCAAGATCAAAGATCCGGAATGCGAGTGGGACAAATGGTTCGACATACGGGACATTTCCGTTGCACTGGAAAGGATGTTCTCGTCTCCGCAGCTTGAAGGACCACCATTGATCTCCGAAATACCAGAGAATATTACCACTCTTGCCAAGGTTCCAAACTATCCTCGTCCTCGCCAGAAGGACCCTGTCATCGACGGATCTTCATCCGTCCTCAACATTGCCGTCGACGGCTCATTAGCCGCCATCTTCTCCATCCACTCGTCTCAGCCTTTGCTGATATCTTCTTCCTGGGCCAGACAATTGTCTGATGATCTTCCCAGGTCCCCTTCTTTGCTTACATACCTACGCGGGCTTTTCAACCCGCGCCAGGTCTTCAACCATGATCTGCTCTATGAGCCTCACAATCCTCTAGCCATAACCACTTTCCTCTCTCCTCCAATCTCTTTTCACTGCTTTGTCATTAAAAATGAAAACGAAAAAAAAACGTCAATTTTCAAACTCCCCAACAACACATCTTCGTTGAGGAAACCTCCTACATCTCCCACGGGTGCGTACCGCCTTGCGGACCACCCGTCCAAGGTCCGATGAGCGACCTTTTCTACCCCTCCTCTGAGGGGTCTTCTCCTGTACATTCTACACCATCCTCTTCGTCTTCCTCTTCTTCTGTAAATATTGTCAGTCAATCTAGGAATGATAGGCCAAGGGTAGTACCTAGGAAGAAATCCAAGGGTAGGCAGATCCCTCGTCGATTCCTTCTGGATTTGGCCGCCAGGTGTCAGGCCCTTCTTGCCATCCCCCAGTTGTTAGAAAATCCCATCCAGCTACCGAAATAGAATGTGAGGGCGACTGTGCATTTGATGAAGGGTATGGAGTCTACGAGATCACGGATGAAGAATGCCCCACTGAAGATGAGGGTGAAGAATATGAGGATGCGGCGGGCGCATACGCTAGTGGAATAAGGAGATTCGACGAGCCGTCAACCGCCGTAGAAGAATCCACCAAAGAAGTCAACTTGGGAACTGAGGAAGACCCTAGGATCATCCTCATAAGTGACAACCTACCACCCTCTGAAGAAGAGGCATTAATTGAGGTTCTCAAGGAATATAAGGACACGTTTGCATGGAGCTACGAGGATATGCCGGGTCTGGATTCAACCTTGGTCGAACACCGTTTAACCCTAAAACCAGGGTCCATCTCGGTAAAACAAAGGTTAAGGCGTTTCCACCCTCAGATGGCTTTGAAAATGAAGGAAGAGGTCGATAAGCTCCACAAAGCCAGGTTCATTAGAGTCGTTCTTTATCCTCAATGGGTGGCGAACATTGTCCCGGTCATGAAAAAAGATGGGAAAGTCAGGATTTGCATCGACTTCCGGGACCTTAACCGCGCGTGTCCAAAGGATGATTTTCCCTTACCTCACATTGATGTGCTGATTGATAACACGGCAGGCTACGAAACCCTCTCTTTCATGGATGGATTTTCAGGATACAATCAAATTCGTTTGGCAGAAGAGGATCAGGAAAAGACGTCATTCACTACCCCTTGGGGAACATATTGTTACGTGGTCATGCCGTTCGGATTAAAGAATGCTGGAGCTACTTACCAAAGAGCGATGATGGCCATATTTCATGACATGATGCACATATATCTGGAAGTGTATGTGGATGACTTATTGGTGAAATCAAGGACCAGGATGGAACATCCAGAAGTTTTGGCTAAGGTCTTGCAAAGGTCAAGAGAGTTCCAATTGAAAATGAACCCGAAGAAGTGTGTGTTTGGTGTGTCGTCAGGTAAATTGCTGGGGTTCATCGTGAGTAAAAGAGGGATCGAGATAGATCCCGACAAAGCCAAGGCTATCAGGGATATGCCGCCTCCCAAGAATTTGAGGGAAGTCCGAGGTTTAATCGGGAGGTTACAGTTTATTCGTCGGTTTGTGTCCCAACATTCACAAAGGTGTAGACCTCTCTACGAGTTGACCAAGCCAGGAGTAGAATTCCACTGGAATTCTAAATGTCAGAAAGCTTTTGAAGGGTTGAAGGAATATCTGGCTAGTCCACCCGTTCTCATTCCACCCAAACCGGAAAAACCTCTGATCCTTTACGTCTCAGTCTTGGATGACTCCGTGGGAGCCGTCCTCGCACAAGCTGATGAAGAAGGCAAGGAACGGGCAACCTATTACTTGTCCAAACTTCTCAATCCCTGTGAGCAGAAGTACACCGGCATGGAGAAAACCTGTGCTGCCCTCGTTTGGGTAGTGCAGAAATTGAAGCACTACTTCTTGGCTCACGAGGTCCACTTGATTGCTCGAATGAATCCTATCAAATTCCTTCTGGAGAAATCCGTCCTTACGGATAGGCTAGCACGCTGGCAAAGTTTTCTCTCTCAGTTCGACATCACCTACATCCAGCAAAAGGCGATTAAAGGTTATGCCATAGCCGAGCATCTCGCTCACCATCCTCTTCCCAAGTTCGATCCCGTCCAATCAGAGTTTCCAGATGAGGAACTAATGTCCGTCAACCAATCAGATGAGCCAATGTGGACGCTATATTTTGATGGAGCTCTGAATTCTCAAGGGAGAGGAATCGGCATCGCCCTCCTGTCGCCTGAAGGCCTCACATTCCCATTGGCATACCAGCTCAAATTTCCAGTCACCAACAATATAGCCGAATATGAAGCTCTTCTAGCTGGCCTAGAACTCGCTCATTCTTTTCGTATCACTGAGTTGCGAGTCGTAGGTGATAGTCAACTCATCCTTCGCCAGGTGCTCACTAAATATCGCACTCGCGATCCCAAACTCAAGCCATACCAAGAACTCACTGCTGCCTTTGCCAAACTGTTCACCAAACTGATCTTTGTTCATGTCCCTCGTCATCAGAATATTCTCGCCGATGCCCTCGCCTCGTTGGCATCATCCATAAGGTTCCCTCTAGGAAGATGGTTTAAGTCCATTTCCATCTACAAACTTCACGCCCCTGCAATCGATGATGCTTCCTACGTAAATATCAAAGACAGGATAGCAAGAAGATCCTGCAGGAAGATATCCTTGAGAAGAGGAGATCATGTTGGCAGAGGCCGAAGAAGAACTGGCTGATGAAGAGAAACCATGGTTCTATGAAATTGTCAAATACTGCCAAGATCAGTCTTATCCTGAAGGGGCCACCACAGAGGACAAGAAAGCCATAAGAAGGGTGGCTCAGAAATATACTTTGGTTGGAGGTCTACTCTATAGGAGGAGCCTTACTGGTATTCTGTTAAGATGTCTTGGTGACGATGAGGTTTGGAAATGTGTAGAAGAGACGCACTCGGGTGTGTGCGGTGGCCACGTGAATAGTCAGATGCTCGCCAAGAAGATCATTCGCCAAGGCTTTTATTGGCCCACTATGGAAGAAGATTGTGCTGTCTATGTCCGTAGGTGTGTCAAGTGTCAACTTCACGCCGATAAAATCCATTCACCATCTTCCTCACTTCATCCAATATCCTCCCCGTGGCCTTTCTCCATGTGGGCATTCGACATTATTGGTCCCCTAGGTGATCCCAATTCCCTCACCAAGCAGAAATCTTTCATCCTTACTGCGACGGAATACTTCACCAAATGGGCCGAAGCTGAAGCTTACGCGGAAATCAAGGCGTCAACAGTCTGCAAGTTCATCATGAAGAACATCCTCGCCAGATTCGGCGTCCCAAGCACGATCGTCACCGACAATGGGCCACAGTTCATTTCTCAGGACCTACAGGACCTCTGCAAAAGGTACGCAATTGCATTGCATCATTCATCGCCTTATTACCCACAAGGTAACGGCCAAGCGGAGGCCACCAATAAAACATTGCTCAAAATCATCAAAAAAACCTGCGAGTCTAGTAAGTTTTCAGACTGGCCAGAAAAGCTTATCGAAGCTCTATGGGCCTATCGCACTTCAATCCGTACCCCCACCGGGCAGACTCCATTTGCCCTTACTTATGGTATGGAAGCGGTAGTCCCGTACGAGACTCTGATCCCTTCTCTCAGGGTACAATTGGACGAGGAATTTCCCCTCGACGATCGTCGTAATTCACTCCTCGCCCAGTTGGAACTCTTGGATGAGAAGCGGCTGGCCGCTGCCGAACACGCGCGTGTGTATCAAAATAGACTCGCTCGCTTTTACCAAAAGAAAGTCGTTGAGAAAAAATTCAAAGTCGGGGAGATGGTCGTAAAAAGAATTTTTGTCAAACCTGGAGGGCCGCGTTCTAAGCTCCAACCCAATTGGGAAGGACCATTTGTAATTCAAGCCGTGTACCCTGGCAACGCCTACAAGCTAGTCAACGCCGAAGGGACCGAGTTATCCCACCCTTGGAATGAGCTTTATCTTAAGAAATACTACCCTTAGCACAACAAACAAAAAAATGATGAAAAGATAAAAACATCAAAAACAAAGGAATATTGAAAACCACTAAAAATATGGAAAATTCAAAATGCCGATGCCGGCAGTCACCATGTAGTTAAGTCCTGCATCTAACCTTCATGTTAGGATAGGGCCCATTAAGGCTTGGTAGGCACCGGGTCTTGGTTTGCCAGAACCGTGGAGATCCCTGTCCGGCCACGTCAGCCTATGCTCGCTCGAAGGAAGCTAACATGTGCTCACTTATGTATTTTACTCAAAAAAGTCGGTAGCATCACCTACGGTGGGGCCCCACCCAGAAGATCTCCGGAAGCTGTAATCTTTATTCTTTTCCCTTCGACCAAATGAGACAGTCGGCGCCCTTAAAACGCTGAGCATGAGAAACCGAAACTCAAACCCCAAAGGCAAGAGTAGGATCCATTTCCTCGAGCATCGATCAGAGCACGAGAAGAGGGCAGTGTCCCCGCAGACATACAAAAAGGGAGCCCACAAACGTCAAACGACTATATCTCCCTCACAAAAAGAAATACAAAATCAAAATCAAGAGAAAAGCCTGGTCGTGACCGTGCCTGTTACGATAAACGGAACCCCTCAAAGCAAAAGTCTGAATCCACAAAGGGGGCCGTGGAATGTAAATGCTCGAGATTTGGTCCGAAGTTGTCCGAAAGGAAAGAGTTAATGGGCCCTTATTCGCTCGCCGGGTTAACGGCTTTGCCGGTCCTCTCAGGAGGTTTATCCCCTGCGCTCTTCCTTCTTCCTCTAAAGATGAAGGTTCGATGGAGTTTCTGAAGGATGAAAACTGCCTAGGGTCTGCGACCTTATTTTAATATACACATTTGGTTGCCTACTTTGAAAAGCAAAAGCTATCGCTGCGAAGGAGTCTCTGTGTTTCTGGCTGGTCAAGACCCCTGTTTACCACCTTGATGTCTTCTTGTTTAACCTCGGGCTTAGGCCAATGCAAGCGCGTCACCTATGGGTGCGACGGCGTCTGATTCCGGGTCAGCGTCGCGCGGTTGGTCGTTAGGGTTCCAGGGTGTTCCATCATATACCATCTAGAGTTGTGAGGAAACAGACCCGGGTCGGGCAAATCATTTACCTCGAACACCTTTTGGGTGAATCCCTGTGGTCGGAAGCGACTGGGAGCCTAAGCATGGCATGACGGTATTGTCATCAGGGTAAGTCTTAGCCGGCGGGATCATCATTCGAGGGGTCTAGAGGCCCAAATCAACCTAGATGTGCACTTAGGATACCTGGGAGGTTAGTAAGAAACCCCTGTTCTCACAAAGGTTAGGTGCCATTTGGGTGCTTGCCGGGCGTTAGCAATAAAAAAATTAAGATGATAAAACAACAAAAAATGGAAAAGAGAAAATGTACATATTTGCAAGCAAAAAAATCTTTTTTATAAAATAAAAAAAATCCAAATATAAAAAAAAGAAAACAAATCAATTTTGCATGATTGCATTTGCGTGCAGCATCTCACTTTTAATACCGCTTGCATTCGTGTGCTTGCCTGTCGCATTTATCATCACCACTTCTTTCCCTCGCCTTCGTTAAAATAAAGGCTTGGCCCCTTGACCAGTTATCAAGGACAGTCACTGTGACCATTTGCTTATTGAGCAAGGGGCCAAGTCAGAACAGAAATTCTGATTTGTTTGTTTCAGTGATGTGTGCAGGGATTCAGGCAACAGAAGTAAAGGTGAAAACCAAACAAACCAAACCTTGTGTTTTATTTCAAAAAACAAAAAAATTACATCAAGTTCCGCCCTCTCTCTCTGCATTACTCGTCCCACTACTCTCCGGGCAAAACACTCTCAAAGGTGCTACCCAACTACGAAAAGCGGTACTCCTACCGCTCTGTACTCCTCTTCCTATTCCCGCATCCCGGCGTTGATCTACGGAAGCAGCAGAGAAGCTACCAACACGAAAGCCACGCTCTCGTGCTCTTCGGTAGCGCTCCTCACCATCTCTCAGCCACTGTTCAGCAAGACCAAGGCTGATTCGGAGTTCGAATAGTTGGGCCTCCATGGCCCTTCGTTCCTCCCTTTCAGTCAATCTGTTGGCTCTTTCTCTCTCTGCGTCTCTTTCTTTCTCTGCACGTTCTCTCTCGCGGTCTTCCCTCTCCAACTGGAGAGTGATCCTCAGTTCCACAGCATCCCTAGAGGAGTCGTCATCAGGATGACGCCGCAGTTCCCTCTCCAGTTCTGCTATCCTAGCCTCCTTTTGCGCAGCTTGGCCAAGCGCTTCTTCCGTCTCCTTTTCCTGCCAAGTGTACCATCTCAGATACACGATAAGGCATAAACAAGGAGAACTCAACACTGAGACTCTTACCTGTATAGAGAGCATCCCTTCTGCCTCCGCAGCACGCTGCGTGGCGTGAGCAAGTTGCTCATGAAGCGAGTCAAGTTCTGAGGTGGGAATCCACAAGCTGGAAGAGGCACCACCCACTCCCATCGCTGGAGAAGCCGCGCCAATCTGGGCATGCTACGACCGCGTGAATTAGCAGCCAACATCTGGAATCTGGGGTTTTAATTAGGAACGTACTGTACACCTACCAAGGCGCTCGTAGCTCCGCGGGCATCGCCCAACTGTTGTTCCATCTCTGCCAAGCGAGTTCGTAAATTCGCTATCATGGCATCCCGGACATCCTGCAGCCTTACAAGTCAGCATTTTCACCAGAAAACCAAGAAAAGGAGAAAGAAGAGAAGAGAAAAGGGGAAACCTACCTCCACAAGTCCCCGGGGTTGGAACCGTTCTGCGTACTTTATCCTATATAGACGCAAGTAGTCCTCGCTATCCCGCGCCTGTGATTCTACAATCGTGCCACCCCGTTGCCAGTCCTCATACTGTTCGGGGAATCGCACGCGCCAGTCAATGCAGGTCGCCGGTCCCCGCGTCTTTCTCCCGACACGAGGTGGCGCAGCTGAATCCACCCATTCTTGAGCCAGTCCTAAAGTCCTCATAACTAATCGTAGCCGAAGCGGCTTGATTTCATTCAGGCAGTGCATCCACAGTTCCCGTCCGAACCGGGCACGACTTGCTAGAACCCACTGCTGGTCGGCATCGACCATGTCTGAGTAGGGCCTCCAGTTTACCATAGCTGCAGGGAACTCCTGTAGCTCCCGCCTTAGCACCATCAGTTGGTAGGTTAGGGGTGCCGCACTCATGATGGGCTCCCACCGCCTGGCTAACGGCACCACCACGGGTCGCCAATGCCGAGCTCTCCCCATAGGGAGGTAATAATAGCTCCATAGCTGCTCGGCACAAGTCATCAGTACTTTGCAAAAACACAAAAAAATACAAAACAAGCAAAACCAAAAAATACCTGGATGAATGGTGTGAAACCACTCACAGTCATCTCACGATCCATTTCTTGGAATAGGCCTGCAAACAAGTGTGCCAGCATGGCGGCTCCCCAGGCATAATACCCTACTCTTTCAAGATCTGACAGCAGCTCCAGGAAGTAACATTGGATACCGTCCCCTTTCGAGCTCAGTACCAATCTCCCCAAAAGGAAGAGGAGAAATCTCCTCAAATCTATGTTGCATCTTTCCCAGTCGCCGAAATCTGTGCAGTACACGGCACGCATCCTATTTCTATCCTTTCCATGAACTCTTCTGAGGATTCATCGTCCCGCCGACGAGTGTCTGTGAGCCCTAATGCATCCATGAGGGACGCCCTAGCTACCGACCTGTTTTTCCGACCATCTAGGTCCAAACCCAGTAACTTCTGGGCACCTTCTCTGTAGTCCGCGTAAGTGACTCCGGTCACTGTCTCGCCCTCTACCTTCAGGCTTGTGATCCGGACCACATCCTCCAAGCTGGGCACCATGTGCCCCCAGGGCATCAGGAATGCCCGACTCACTGGGTCCCATCTCTCACACAAGGCTTGGATCAGGACCAGGTCGAGCTGGATCGGCTCGATCTGAAGGAAGGTACCAAATCCCATCACGTCTAGCGTCGCCTTCTGAAAATCTGGGAGGCCCCTGTACGCTGCTACTACCAACTCCCATAAGATTTGTGATTTCATCACAACCTACACATACAAGGAATGGGGGTGAGGTTTGGTCAGAAGAAAGGAAGGAAGAATGAAAAAAGGGCAAGAAAACTTAGCTTACGAGTTGTGATTGGGCCCTTTCGCTAAAGTGCCCTTCAAGGTCTGAAAGCCTCCTGGAACTACTACCACTGGACCTGCTTCTCTTCGAGGAATGGGAAGATTCGCCCTCCATCCAACTCTCAGAATTTTGAACTCCTCCTCTCCCGTGAGAACTTGTGCTCCTCGAGTTAGTCCTCGATATACCTGGGAAGATAAAAGGGACAAGAATTTATAGAAATGGAAGGAGTGTGGGCCAAGATTGCCTCCATCACCTGTCAATGATAGCCCTCGCAATGAGGCACCGGCCATGCGGTCCCATGTGTCGCTTCACCGCTCGCACGGGGTGATTGACTGGACGAAGAATATGACGACTAGCCCCCTATGTTGTCTAGGGATACCCTATCATGATTTGGAGGACGTCCGCAAAATTTGACACAACGTTCGGGAAAGGGGATAGGGCCGTCATTATTGACTTCGACGGCAGATTCCCGTGGAAAATGGTCACAAGACGCGATTCTCCGCTCGAGGCGGAGTCTCGGCAGACCCATCACATGAGAACAGTGCAAAGGAGAAGAAGTGTAGGGAAGAAGGAACGCACAAAAGAATAAATAAACAGCAGAAAATCAAATCACTCCATTCATAATTCTACATAAGCTGTCACAAACACTACAATCATAGAGAGGTAGCGGGTCCACTAGCTCGCCAATCCTCACCATCACTCATCTCTCTGGGCACTCTCCTCCTCTCCCCCGAGGTGAGGGTCCCTCAGAAGCCTCCGGGATCCCCGTGCAGTAGCACCTGCCTGGCCTCTTGGCGCCTGTTCCACAGCAGTGACTCGCTGCTCCTCCCCTGGCGTGGCGAAGAAGCCACTAGCGGCAAAGCGACCGGACTGGCGGAGTCGCTCCCCGAACTCTCGCGCTCTCTCGTAGCGCGTCTCCATCCCTCCTAGTCTCTGCACGACGGCCTGAAGGCCCAGCTGGAGCTCCCTCACTTGGGCCTCCAAGGCCCTCCTCTCGGTCTGATCCCGCTGTCGCTCGGACCTTCTCTCAGCTTTCTCTCTCTCTGTCTCTCTCCTCATCATCTGCAGAAGAACCCTTAACTCCAGGATGTCTGGAGAAGGTCTCTCCTTACCGCGATGCCGCAGCTCCGCTACAGTCGCCACCCAGGCGTCACGCTCCTCTTCCGCCCGGGTCGCGCGGGCCACCGCACCGGCAAGTTGCTCCCGGAGGGAGGCAATCTCGAGAAAAGGGGCCGAGGAGCTGGAAGATCCGCCAGCCACTCCCACCGTTGCTGTCTGCTGGGCACGCTGGAACAAAATAAACAACGGCCGTCAGTGAAACTCCAAAATCTGAAGTTAAAAGTGCGGCACGTAACTTACCAGGAGTGACAGCTCATGTTGAGCGACGGCCAGCTGCCGCCTAGTCTCTGACAGTTGGGCGCGCGAGCCGCCGATGCCATGCGTGTCTCCAGCTTGGGGAAGCCCCGCGTAACTCTCTCTCTGCCGCCGCAGGAAGTCGGCACTGTCCTGCACCAGTATACCCCCTTGCTGTCCAGGGAGACGTACGGGCCAGTCCTCGAGCCTCGCCTTGCCGCGACTCTCCCTCCTGACGCGGCTCGGCTCGTCCGCGCTCGCCCACTCATCGGCCAGGCCCAGGGTCCTTGCCATGTCCTGCACCAAGAAAGGGGTCCCACATCAGTCAAAAATAACGCGTCCCCTGTCTAGGACACGTCCATCATTTAAGTGCGACACTAGCCGAACCCTTTCCCCCTTCGCACGGCTTGCTTCAAAACTCAAAATGGATCAAAGAGGGGGAAAACCAAGCACTCAACGAGCCGTGTTCACCTCCTCCCGCGCCATCGGGCCCCTCGGGGGCCCGAAGCGGCCCTTCCTCCTCCATGGACGCCGTTCCGTGCTCGGGCGCGTCCCTCCTCGGGCGAGGAGTTCCTCGTCCCTCTCCACCTTCACCATGATCGGGCCCACCGAACTCCATCAATCAAAAGAGGAGGAAGACGAAAAAGGGGCAAGCGAGTTTCGGCGGAAGGCGGGCTCGTTTGCGGGTAAGGCACGGGAGAAGAAAGGCCACCCGACGCTTTAAATTTGAATTCAAGGACTAAGACGCATCCTCGCGCCTGGACGCGCCCAAAAGGGGGAGAAAGGAAACAGAATCCCCCCGTACAAAGCGTAGTTCCCCGCTGTTCAGGGCAAGGTCTCGTGGAGCGTGTCTCGAAGCACAACTCAGTGCAAAGAAGAAAGTATGGGAGAGAGAAAAGTACACACAACACAAAAAAGCCATTTCCATTTCATATAATAGCCGAAAGTACATCATACAGTGAGAAGGGTGACGTGTACAAGCAACTCTCTAACTCTCACCATCACCCTCCTGGTCATCTCTCTCCTCCCTCCTCTGTCGGGGATCCCTAGGGGGCCTCTGCGAACCCTGAGAAGCCGTGCTCGCCTCGCCCTGCGGTGGCACTCCAGCCTCGAAGGCGCGACGACGCTCCTCGGCCGAAGAGACCAGATAGCTGCCCATGGAAAAAGAACCAGACTGACGAAGTCGCGCCCCACGTTCCTTCGCCCTCTGGTACCGCTCCTCGCTCTCCCGAAGCCTCCCCTCCGCCATGCCGAGACTCAGTCGGAGCTCCAGCAGCTGGGCCTCCAGAGCCCTCCTCTCGGTCTGATCCCGCTGTCGCTCCTCCCTCTCTCTCTCCCTCTCCTCTCTCTCTCATCGCCTCCCTCCTCGACAGCTCGAGGGCGATCCGCAGATCCAGCACGTCACGAGGGAGCTCCTCAGCCTCCCGTCGACGCTCCTCCTCCAGCTCTACAATCCGGGCGTCACGCTCCGCAATCCGGGCGTCACGCTCTACCACCCGAGCGTCGCGCTCCTGCTCGGCATGAACAGCACGCGCCAGGGCCTCTCGGATCTCGGCCACCTGTCAAAGCACGCATGCACCGTAAGAGAACAGTGATAGAAGGAGGGCAGCCAGAAGGAGAGTCGAGGTCAGGCAAACGCTCACTCGAGCCTCGCGGTCACGCTCGGCCTCCTCAGCCCGAGCCACCGCATACGCCAGCTGCTCCTGGAGGGCAGAAACCTCCGGAGGAGGGCCCCGCGAACTGGAACCCGCTCCACCAGCCGTCCCGGCTGCCGCTGTCTGGTGGGCCCGCTGAAACACGGGGCAAACGTCAGTCAAAGGCTAAGCATCAAAAATCCAGGTCGTAAAAAAATGCATCACATAAACTCACCAGGATCTCCAACTCCTGTCGGATGGCCACCAACTGTCGCCTGGCGTCCGCCAACTGGGCCCGCAGGTCGGCGATCATGGTATCACGAGCATCCTGCATTGCACGTAAGTTAGTACCACATGCATATACATATAAAAGAGTGAAGCATTCTCATTTCACCTACCCCTGCCATACCACCAAGGAAGAGGCGGTCCCCATACATAGCCCAGTACCGTCTCAGGTAATCAGTACTGTCCTGTACATGGGACACCACTGGGACCCCGCCCTGCTGCCAGTCCTGGTACTGTGCTGGGAAGCGCGTACGCCAGTCCACAACCTTCGCCTTCCCCTTGGTCTTCCGCCCAATGCGGGCCGGCTCTTCTACATCAACCCACTCCTGGGCCAGCCCCAACGTCCTCATAACCAGCCTTAGCCGAAGCGGCTCGATCTCGTTCAGGCAATGGACCCACACGTCCCGCCTGAAACGAGGAAGACCCGCTACAACCCAAGGCTGGCCAGCGTCGCCCATGCCCAGGTAGGGTCTCCACACCACCTGCATCACCATACATACATCATGTTAGTTACCATTCAGTCACATGCATAAACACAAAAAAATCATACGCATCATACCATGGCCTCGGGATACTCGCTCAGCTCCCAACGAAGCGACGCCAGCTGGTAGCCGTGGGGTGCTGCAACCACGACCGGCCTCCACCGCCGCGCCAGAGGCACGGCCCTCCTGTTCCCATGCCTAGCCCTCCCCATCGGGAAATAGTAATAGCTCCACACCTGCATCCATCATACATCATTAGTACAATAATTGCATATTTAACTGTGGGAATGCATAAATAAAATGTTTACCTGGAGAAAAGGTGCGAAGCCGCTGACTGTCGTCTCCTTCTCCGAAGTCTGGGAGAGATCAGCAATCAAATGGGCAAGCAGAGCCGCTCCCCACGCGTAGTGTCCCACTCTGTCCAGATCCTCTAAGATCCCGAGGAAACGGCAGTGGATGCCATCCCCCTTCGTCCCCAGCAGAAGGCGGCCCAGGAAGAAGAAAAGAAACCTCCGAAGGTCTAGATCCACCAGCTCCCTCTCGCTCGGGTCCTGGGTAAAAGTTGCACGGGCATCTCCCTCCAATCGTGCCAGAAACTCCGCTCCAATCTCGCTAACCCGCTGGCGCGGGTCAACGAATCCGAGCGCCTCCATGATCTCCACTCGGCCAACTACCCTGCTGTCTCTATCAGTCACGCTCGTCTCTAACCACAGCAGGTCCAGGGCACTCTCTCGGTAGTCGGGGTAGGTGACCCCGCTCACCGCCTCTCCGTCAACCCGTAGCCCGGTGATCCGAGCCACGTCCTCGAGTGTCGGCACCATGTGCCCCCAGGGCATCAGAAACGCCCGGCTCGGCGCGTGCCACCGCTCCCTCAATGCCTGGATAAGAGGAAGGTCGAGCCGGAAGGGCTCGATCCTAAGGAAAGCTCCAAAGCCCATGGCGTCCACACGCGCCCTCTGGAAGTCCCGCAGCCCACGGTATGCTGCCACCACTAGGGACCAGCTGATCCGTCCTTTCATCACACCCTGCACACCACAAAACCAATAAAAAATACATCAGCATCATGAATAATACTAAACAATAACATTGTATATACTACTTATTTATCTTATTTTATTTTTATTTTTTTAAATTTTTTTTTATTTTTTTTGGAGGCGTCCAACACCTTGGACGCCTCCATTTCATTTTCTTTATTTTAATTTTAAAAAAAACCCAAAAAACAAAAACAAAAATAAATAAAAATATATATATATATTATCATGGAGGCGTCCCATGGCCTGGACGCCTCCTTTTTTTTAATTCTTTTTTTATTTTATTATTATTTACAAAAAATAAATAAATTAAAAAAAAGGAACAAAAAAGAAAATGTGGAGGCGTCCAGGCTCCTGGACGCCTCCTTCCCTTACACCCGGCGTTCTTCACACAGCCTCTCGTCCGCCTTTTTAACCCAGTGAACCAATAGAATGGAGGTCTAAGGGGCTTACCGGATCATGCTCGTCCTCTGCCGCGTCGCCAGCGTCCACTGCAGCCTCCAAGGCCAAAGGAAGAGCCTCCTCACCCGCGGCAATCTCCTCCGCCGCAGCAGCCTCCTCGGCATCATCCCTCAGCCTCCTCGGACGACGAGCCCGTCGTTTCCGCTTCTGTGGACCCTGGCTCGATCCTCCTCGCTCCATTGGGACGAAGAATGGGTCGTCTGGATTGACTGGGCGGTTTGAATGAACAGTAATTAAGCAAGGGGGGGGGCCCGTATATATAGAATCCAGCCTCTTTGGGGCGTCCAGGCGCCTGGACGCCTCCATCTTTTTATTTTTTTTTTCAAAATTCAAAAAAATTTGGGGCGTCCAGACGCCTGGACGCCCCCAAAATAAAAAAACTAAAAAAATAAAAAAATAAAACATAGAGGCGTCCAGACCCCTGGACGCCCCCAGAATAAAAATTTTCAAAAAAAGTATATATATATAATAAAAGTAAAAAAGATAAGAGTATGTATATAATCCAAACAAAAGAAAAAACACAAAGAAAAAGAAAAACCACAAAAAAAGATAATAATAATTAAGTGGACGGGGGTCCCAAAACATCAATGCCAGATTTTATTCCATCAGAAAGCAGCGTGAACTACATCAGGGGCTTAGGCGCCTTAGGCCTTAACTTCCCCAGTTCGGTTACATAAGCCCTCCACGGCTCGCATTCTTCCACCACGTGCGCTAAGGCCTTTCCCGCAACACTTGTCTTCCAGGGAGCTTTAATGGCCTTCGCTTCTTTCGCGTCCGCTTCAGTGCCCAACTCCCTTTTCTTCAAAGGAACGATGCCAGTCGGTGGTGGGAACGAATGGCGTGGGATGCCAATCTGGAGGCAGCACCGATGCGCATTATAAAGGACGAACTCGGTCGCGCCGATCAGTTGAAGATCAACTTCGGGAGAAGGCCTCATGAGAAGATCTAGCGGAAGCAAACATGCCGGTGCGCAAGTAAAGAAGCCTTGTGTCATGGTGCGGAAGTGAGACCGCCAGTCTTCACGTTTCTTCAGCCACGGAACGCGGTTCACTACAGTACCACCGAAGCCTAACACGTCGGCTATGTGGTGAAGCGGGCTTTGTTGGAAGAGCTTCGAAGCAGTTGGCATTCCCTCGCGGTGGTCGAATTTGAAGTGCAAATCAAGCCAGCAATTCAAGACAAGTGCGCAACCAAAAGGAGGCTTACCCATGCTCGAGGCAGTAAGGCCGCTGTAAAGATAGGCAAGGACGGCGGGTCCCACCCTCTTTCCACTCCAGATCCCGCGAATGGCACTTAGTTGATCCTCCTCCACTATGTTGTCGGTATAAGGAAACAAGAGAGCACCCGCCAGACAAATGGTGAACCCCTTCATGATTCCCTCCAAATAGTCATCGTCTGGTGACCCTCTCAGGGCGTCCATGATCCACTCCGCGAGCTTTTGGAGATCGATCCCCTTTTGAGTACGGACCTTTCGGGCTGCGTCGGGCGGCATGAAGCTTCCAAGGACGCTTTCAGAAGTCTCCCGTATCAGCATACGCATAGCCTTCACCTTCCCGTCACTCCTGAATTTCTTCAATCTGAGCAGAAGTTCCACCTCCTCGAGGAGGATGGTAACCTCGAAGGTCGGGAAGATAAAAGTGTGGGTCTAGGGATGCCAGATCTCCACTAGTGCGCCCATAGCCGCCCAGTCCATACGAATCTTCTCGTAATGTTTGGCGTGAATAAGGAGCCCCTGCAGATGCCACTTCGAGAGTATGGTCCTCATGCCAATGGAGATATTGGAAGTTAGCTTTGAAAGCCATGGCAGTTTGGAAAACTTCCTCGGGCCTGGGAAGAGTGGATATGGCTGGAAGAGGAAAGAAAGAAGAAATGAAGGAAGTAAGAAGAAGGTTCACATGGAAAATTTGAAATAAATCAGCTTACCATATGCGACATGATCGTCCCACTCAGATGACCCTCGAGGTCGGAGAGTCGCCTGATCTCGCTGCTAGGCCTGCTCCTCTTCGTAACGCGGGAAGACTCTCCTTCCATCCTGAAATCTCTAGATTCTCCTCTCCTTCCTCTCCTGAGCTTCCAAAACCCACCTTAGTGCATCTGAATGAACTAGCCTAAGGGGAGTTCTTATAGGAAGGGAAGATCGCTACAGGACAGAACATGTCACATCAGCGGTCAATGTCGGGATTTTGGCTAGATCTCCTTCCCATTGTGGTGCGATTCTGCTATGATTCTGCTACTTTCTGATGTTATTAATCCATGCTGGCATGTGCAGGTTTTACTAACGGACGTCTTTGTCCAGTCTCCTGTCCCACCTTTCAATGGTTGGTCCCACCATGTCATGCATCATAGTATACGATACCTACGCTACTAGAACATGTCAAGGACCTTGCAACCCGAACAAATCTGGGATTTGAGTTCCCCTTCAACAAAAATAGTGATGATCCCGGAAGAATTTGGGTTGTACGGATAGGCCGTTAACTTGTGGTAGCATGGGGACGACGGTTCCATTCAGTGAGTTGGTGCGCGGATAAACGGGCCCCAGCCCAGTGGCGGCTCACCGGATCGGTATCCTGACCCGTTCTTAACAAGTTGACAATATTATCCTTGGCTATTTTCTATTTTAGTTTGTTTTAAATTTTTATTTTAACCCAGCATGCATTCATATAGGATTTTAATTTATTGCGGAAAATCATTCAAGTGATTCGATTGCGAAGGCCGTTGTGCTTCAATTCCTACAAATATGAGATATTCCACTCCGAATAAGATACTGAGTTTCCTTGAAACGGCCCTACGTTGCTCTTCCAAAAGAGACCCTTGTTTGGACAGACCCTCAGATATTCCTTTGCTTTTGACCTTGTTTGACCCACCTTGGCCGCAGCACTTCCACATTGGCTGGTAACCGCTCCCCAAAGGTGAAACCTCCGGTTTATGACCCAGGTACTTCCACACCGAGAAGTTGGTCTCCTTTTCGTGCCTGAGCGCACATCTCACCCTCCCTTATTTGATCTCCGTCCAAGCAATCGTCAATATTTGAAAGACCTTCTTCAAAGTCGCCTCATTGAAACTTCAGGAAAGATTCTAAACAGTAACGTCAAAAGCGTGTCTCATCACACCTTGGCATCAACTTATCAGTCCGCTCCCACTTCATTTCACTCCACTTCGATACCATTCCATTACGTGTTGCTCCCTTGCAAAGCAGACGCCAAGGCGAGGCAGCTGTAGACACGCCATTCTTGACGTCTCTTGAGAAAGTCTCATATTACTATACGACGCCCCGCGACGGCTTACGCATTTCGAATCACTTGAGTACTTCCTTTTCTTGGGTCTTCTTCTGCCTTTTTTGGCATCCAGAATCGTCTCGTCACGGCATTCGGACGGCATCAACACCAGTCAGACACATCAAGAGGTTCCGGAACCAAGAAGGTGTCTGCCGGGCGGCCGCCGTTTGAGGACCCGGGTGGGTCTTAATGGGGGCGTCCAGGCCCCTGGACGCCCCCATCTTTTTAATTTATTTTATTATTTTCTCAGGGCCCAAAACCAAATAATATATATATATATATATTAATGGAGGCGTCCAGGCCCCTGGACGCCTCCATAAAAAATAAATATAAAAATTAAAATGCCAGCCTTGGCATAAAAGACAAAATCAAAATAAAAAATAACATATTTTTAGAGGCGTTTAGGCCCCTGGACGCCTCCATCAACTCCCTCACGGGCGCCGGCCACCGAACGACGGTTTGTCGTGTGTGAAAAAATCCAAATTTTGAAGACGTCCAGGCCGCTGGATGCGCCCATTTCTGAATCACGAGGCGCCGCTCACAAAACCACGCGTTGTGCCAATCTGCGTGCGGCCGTCAGCAGTATTCGGTGGACCTGTTAGAGGCGTCCGGGACCCTGGACGCCCCCACAAAAGTATTCCAAAAAAATTTAATAAAAATAGAATAAAATATTAGTTCGGCCCTAATGGAGGTGTCCAGGGTCCTGGACGCCTCCACCCTCCGTAGCTCTATAAATAGAGGCCCCCCCCTCAGTTCTGGGGGAGCTTCGAAGTGATTCGATAGGCTGCCAGAGCCCAGAGGCTACGGAGTCATTTTCTAACCCGTGGGTTCTTTTGTAGGTGGAGGTTCTGCCGGCTTCTCGGGTGCTCACGCTCGCGAGAGGACGGTCGTCTTCGTCCACCGCGCTTCCACGTCGTCCCCACGCTGCCGGAGCTCCGCCGGATTTCACCATCGGCACATCCAATAAGCCAATTCTTTCCTTTTCTTCGTAGTTCTTTTGCATTCATCATCTTGCATCCCCTATCCCCCTTCATAAGGGCGCCTTTTCTTATACACTTCTTACATCCATCATCTCATTTTCCTCCTACTCGAGTCTGAGAGGGGTTTAAAAGATAACACCAACCAGGTGTGTGTCTTGCCATCATTTCATTATTTTTATCGTAAAGATTTGAATACTACACCTCCATCTTTCTAATCCACTTGTCATTTGTTTGTCGTTGTTTTGCAAGGGTAGCCGAGGAAAGCCCTCTCCGTCGGCCGACCGGAGGGAGACGAAGAAGTAACCCGCCATCTCCCGCTCTTGAGGTAGGCGCGATCACTTTCTTATTTTGGGGTCTTTCGGCCCCTGGTGATCACATCTTGTTTTCGAGGCCGCGGCGAGTCACTTCCCCAATGGCCATTTAAATTTCCGTTCTTTTACTCTCTTTATATTCTGTTATATTCTGCTCATATTCTCGAGGCCGCGGCGAGTCACTTCCCCAATGGCCGTTTAAATTCACATTCTTATACGTTATATTCTTATCTGTTTATGTTCTCGAGGCCGCGGCGAGTCACTTCCCCAATGGCCGTTTAAATTCCCACTCTTTGTATTCTCTTTATATTCTGTCATCTTATTATCTGCTCATATTCTCGAGGCCGCGGCGAGTCACTTCCCCAATAGCCGTTTCAATTCTTGTTATTTAATTTATGCACCATTCCCGTCCCCCCGAGGCCGCGGCGAGTCACTTCCCGCTATGGCCGTTTAACCCCCATATCTTGCTATATCACACTTGTCCCGCTCGCCCCGCCGGAGCAATCTCCCGTGGTGGCCTCTTCTCTCTCTTCTCTTATTTCTGTGTTGCAGCAAACACCAAAAGAAAGAGGAGCCCGCGCGCGCTCCGCGTCTTCTCCGCTCTTCCCCGAACCGCGTGACGTCGCCTACAATAAGAAGTGAGCCGATTTATTTCCCAGGAGATACCTGTAAGTGGGATGCTGTCACTGGCGTATTGGAGCTAACCCTAGCACAAGGGATGCTAACTCGAGCTCCAGAGTTTACTCCCGCTAGGTGGGACTTATCTACAGGAAATGTACATAAGGAGAAGCCAATGTTTAGCCTTTCCCTGGCCCCATTGAGATGGGGGTTCAGAGAAGAACCATTCCTTCTGGACTGTTTGGCAATCCGTTTCAAGCATCAGATTGCCGTTGGCTAGTTTGCCGACTTTAAAGCCACCGATGCACATGCCTTTCGAGACGGGGTTGTAGAGTTCACTGAGTACGTGCTCCAGAATTATGGCCCAATTCTGATGAAGGCTGGAGTGTACCATAGTGTATATGCATCCCGCTTCCGGTACCCTATCTCGAAGGGTTTGTGCTACGGAATGATGGAAGTGTTTTGTCCAAAGTACAACACCTTTTATACATCGGAAGGTGAAACTTCCTTAGATTTATGGAGCTTGTATCAGCTATCCGGCCTTCCTATTAACAGTGAGCCATATGAAGAAGTTTGTTGGCCAGATTGGATCAAAGATTGCACTGACGGGGAGGGTCGCTACTACATCGGGTTTGCATATCGGTATCTCATGAAGGTGTGCCGTACATTGTGGTTATCTATTCAGGATGTTGCAAAATCTTCTTCATCCCGCTCACGCAAAGAACGAAAATGGGTGCGATTGGGCCTATGGCTGGAATATTTCTTTGAAGGCGAGGGGAAGTATAAGGACTTTCCCCCTGTTGGAGCAGCTCCGAGCAGACTAAAGAAGCAGTCTCGCTGGAAGACCCATTTATCTTCTTCTCTTCGTAGAGGGCGTCGAGGCGGCCCTAACCCTGCGGGATTAGACCCCATTACACATTGCGCAGCCTATTTGACGTATTGGCTGTGTTCTTTTGCTCTGCCATAGGGGGACGAGACAATGATTCGCGCCGAGGCTATATACCCGGCGTGGTTGATGGCCTGGGGCGTGAAGCTGTCCCTTTGCCCTGCTGCATTATGTTTGATTTATAAAATGCTGGGAGATCTTCATCGTAATCGTATCCCGAGGACTCTGTAGATCGTAGGTCCACTTCACTTTTTTAATGCCTGGGTATGCTCATTGTTCCCGAAATTTGCTCCCCGGACGTTGCAATCATCGAACTTATTCCCAAGAATGTTGGAATTCACCGATGCCGAGCCGCAACAAGCGTCGGACCAGCTCTTTTCAATTAGGGGACAATTGACAAAAGTGTCGATGAATGCCCCTGGAGCCTTACACTTCTGGAGCTTGGCCGCTCATTCAAGCCCGCTGGTGAACCACTCGCGAGATTGTAGGTTTGGCGAAGCTGAGGTGTACATTCACCCCATCTCCAGCAGGCTCCATACAAAGTCATCATTGGAATTGGAGTTGGTAGACTGGGTGCTGTCTATCAGGACCAGCGTCCTGGTGTTCAGGAAGGGCATAAGTACCTATCTGGAACCCTACTACCATTTTCAGTTCGGTAGAAATTTTGGCTACGACCAGCAAATTCCCCCATCATCAGCACAATTTTTGCTGGAGAGTCGATCAAGGGGAGGTTCTGCCGCTACTGAAGAAGCCCGCACCTTGTGGGATTATTTCCATCGCCGAGAAGCCTCTTCTTTCCGGGTACCGGCCCCTGGGCGTTTTCCTCGTGTGACTCCAGAGTACATCAAATGGTGGAATGCTCGCACCGACTTTTATCGAGTTTCTCGACATGATTGTTGGGATATTGCTGAACGTAAATTCTTGAGCTCCCAACCCTCGACTGTATTTGAAATTGATTCACATCATATGTGGAGGATTAAATCCCGCTAGGAATCTAAAGTGCAGGCTTATTTGGCTGCGTGGAAGGCCACCAAGCACAAGACACCCAAGCCCAAGCAAGTGCTCCCTGAGATTAGTAAGGATGCATTTATGGAAATTCTTCGGGGCCTGTGCAGAGTTGACAGGGAGAGGGCAGCCTTGCAGCAATTCCCTTTGCCGGTGGAGAAACCCATCACTGGCCTGGCTCCATGGCGTCTGGAGGTCGATCGCCTATGTCCCTACAGGACTTTCGTAAGGAAAGAGGATCGGCGTTCGACTCTGTATAGCCAGACTTCCTGGCTGTTTGTGTTGTTGCATACTCACGGCCTCTCTATCAGTGACAAGGTCGAGGTGATATTAGAAAGGCCTCTATTTATTGCTTTCAAATATGCCGATGGATGGGGTATGGACCATCTCGACTTATATTATTATTTGTCAGCTCATGGCCTTGAAGACCTAGCGCTTTTGGCTGAACATTGCGCCAACATTGGCGATATTTGTTGGCTAGTTCAGGAAGGTACCTCCAGGGACAAGACTCCTCCACTATATTATTGGTATCTTTCTCTACTATATTCAGGCCCACCAGGTATACTTTGTTCTACCTTGCCCATTCTTTGTTTATATATGCCCATTACTTGCACAATCATCACGTGAGCGCACCGCCTCTTGCAGATTTCCCGGCTTCCAACACGACCATTGAGTACCGAAAGCTGATTTCGAGGGCTCAGAAGCCCGGCTACTTTGAACCCCCAACTATAGCTCCGACTACCGTGCCATTGCCTTCAAGGGGCTCTCCGAAGCGCAAAACGTCTCAAGTAAAAGAGGCCATTTCCTGAGCTAAGAGGGCTCGAGCAAAAGTTTTGGCGGAGGAGCAGGTTGCAGCAGCAGCCCCTGTCGCTCCATTACCAACCATTCCATCATTTGAAGAATTTGACGCGGCACAAGAGCAAGCACTTCCTACAACATGTATTTCTTCTTATATCTTCTTTTCTGGACATAGCCTCAGGTCTTCATCCTTTTGCTTTTCATTCAGGTGCTGCGGCTCCTTCTATTCCAACTACCGAAGAAGCGGTAACTGCAGGCGGTATGGGGGAAGTCGGGAGCATCGAAGCACCCACCTCTTTGGTCACAAAGGACCTTCCCTCCCCGATGCCTAGCTAGGGTGGTGAAGGTAATGTCTTAGCTTGTAGATTTCTTCAGTAAAGACACTTTTATTTCATTATTCCTCTTTTCATTAATCATTCTTATCTGTCAATTACCCAGATGTTATCTCTTCGGAACCTGCTAAAGCTCCTCCCGTTGTATCTCTGGCTCAGAGTATGTTGCCATCCCGATGATCGTCTGAGTGGTTGGTCGCATTGGCTTCAAAGAAGATTTCTTCAGTGGCGGCCCCAGACAGTTCGGGACGCTTGATGAGTCCCGGCATAGCAGTAGCGGGGCTAGCTAGTAGTTCACCTTTGGACAAGATTGTAGATTATGAGCCCTCCAGCGGTGAAGAAGAACAGGGCTTGGGGTCAGAGGCTAGCACCCTTTCCCTCTCCTATGGGAGCGGGTTTGCTGCGTTCAGCCCTCCTCGGCTAACATTAGGCCCTTCAATTGTGCCAAGTTCCCTGGTGGAAGGGGGAGAAGTTTCTTCAACCCTGGCACTGCCAGCATCAGAGGCCGCGGGAGCTGGTGAACTAGGCCTCATACCACTTGAAGTAAATTCCTCTTCCTTCACCCATTTCCTTCATGTCTGCCACCGCTTATAGCAGGGAATCTGACACGTTCCTTTACTACTTTTCTTTTCATTTTGTCCATTTTACAGGAGCCCATAGTCTCAGTAGGGTTGAACTTGCCAACAATGTATGCTGCTACTGCCTTCTCCCCTTTTCATGCAAAAGGTATGGCCTTCACTCCCGTTGTGAGTACGGCGCCCATATTGAAGCCAATTGCTTTAAAATTTTCAGGCGGGACCAGCTCTATATTGGGCATAAGCGAACCACCAGCTGAACAACTTCAGCTTCAACCAATAGAAGCCGGGCCAGAATCAGCTAATACCGCCATTACTAGAGATGCATCAGGGGTGGAGCCTAGAGAGGAGACAGCCGGCGATGCCACTACTTTAGCGATCACTGCTGATGCTGAACCAGAACGAGTGGCCCAGGTGGAACATTATGAAGCGTTCACCTTGGAAGGTGCAAAATTTTCGGGAGAAATGGCCGGTGGGACAGCAGCTTTGACTTTTATTACTGGGACTGAGACGGAGCAAGCAACCTAGGTCGAGCAGCATGAAGAATTTATCGCGAAGGGCAAAGATTTTGAGGGAGGAACATTTGGCGAAATAACTGCTCCGGTGATCACTACAGGTACTGAGCTGGAAAAGGTGACACAGCCGGAGCAACATATGGAATTCAGCTCTGAAGGTGCAGGGCTCGAAGTTCAGGATTTTGGTCTTTCGAGAGAGGATGATCCTGAATTCCCTGCCCCAATCGATACTGAGCCCACTGAGCAGCTTGAGGAGGAGTTGATGGAACCACCTTCCTCTCTACCAGCATTGCCTTCCTCTTCCTCGGAGCCTGTTGATGACATTTGGGCTGAGGTTGACAGCAGAGTAGAATTTCATCTCCCTGACACGCCATCGCTTGGTTTGCAATCCTCGGATGAAATGGTGTGGCAGAACTTGGAGATTCTCAAACAGAATGTATTGGTCCGTAGAGATCTGTCTTAGGCCCAGTTGAGGGGGCTAGTGGAGCACATGTCTCGCACGCTTCTGGCATTCGGCTGCCCCATGCAAGATTGGACGCCGCGTGTAATCCTGTTGCTGAGATATGTAAATCGGAGAGAATTTATCAAGCACGGTCTGAGGGACCAATTGGTCGCCTTAAAACTTCAGCGGAGCGAGGGTCGCGCTGCCTTGCAGGCCTCCGAAGAGGCTGTTCGCGAACATAGGGGCCTTGCCGAAGGTGCTGCAAATTGTGCTTCATCTTTACAGAGGTGGGCTTATGATCTTCGTGCTGAGCTAGCCAATGTCGAAGAAGACCTGGCACGCACCAAGCATTTGCAGGTACAGATCTTGAATGAAGCCGTTTCGGCAGAGGGGCATGCTGGCTCTATCCAAGAGGAACTATCAAAGCTAGAGGTGGTGAAGCGCCGTCTGCAAGAAATGACTGATCACCCGTTCATCGAGATTTTAGAATTAAATGACATTTTCTGCCGTTCCCACCAATAGTGTCTTTTCTTTTTTTTTTGTTGGAACTTCATGTATCCCGAGGCATGTCCCGTGATACAATGTATCTTTCTCTTTACGTAATGAAATTTCTTTAGCTTTTCCCTTTGCAATTTTTGGTGTCAAGCGGCAGCTGCATGTTTCTTTTCTTTCCGTTGTGAATTTAGATAGAGATGTGAAACTAGTTTACCAAGCCTGGGGTACATTGGTTGGTAGGGCAGGAGAGAGCTCACGCCTTCAGAGAAGGTATGAGGAGTTCGCTCCACTGCCACTCAAATTTCCCCGAAGTCAAGGTTGTGCTAGTTCAACCGGGAGGCGTCCTTGGGTAAATGCCGAAGGATTACTACATTTATCGGCGTTGAGTAGACGCCAAGGCAAAGCGAAGGTCCAGTCATCAAGGGCGGAAGGCCCGAGGAACTGTGTGTTTACTGATTTCGCCGACGATGATGAAAATCAGGGCTAGTGCATTCGTTGGCATTGGGTAAAATGCCAAAGCAAAGGTGAAGTTTCTTCCTTCATTAACAAGGATGAAAGGTCCGAGTTAACGTTACATTTACTGATCTCGCCGATGATGACGAAGATCAGGGCTACTGTATTCATCGGCATTGGGTAAAACGCCGAAGCAAAGGTGAAGTTTCTTCCTTCATTAACAAGGATGAAATGTCTGAGTTAACGTTATACTTACTGATCTCGCCGATGATGACGAAGATTAGGGCTAGTGTATTCATTGGCATTGGGTAAAACGCCGAAGCAAAGGATAGGTCTTTTCCTTCATTAACAAGGATGAAAGATCCAAGTTAACGTTTCATTCACTGATCTCGCCGATGATGACGAAGGTCAGGGTAGATGTATTCATTGACATCGGGTAAAATGCCGAAGCAAAGGATGGGTCTTTTTCTTCATTAACAAGGATGAAAGGTCCAAGTTAACGTTTCATTCACTGATCTCGCCGATGCTGACGAAGGTCAGGGTAGATGTATTCATCGACATCGGGTAAAATGCTTAAGCAAAGGATGGGTCTTTTTCTTCATTAACAAGGGTGAAAGGTCCGAGTTAACATTTCATTCACTGATCTCGCCGATGATGACGAAGATCAGGGCTAGTGTATTCACCGGCATTGGGTAAAATGCCAAAGCAAAGGATAGGTCTTTTCCTTCATTAACAGGGACAGAAGGTCCAAGTTAACATTTCATTCACTGATCTCGCCGATGATGGTGTAGGTCAGGGTAGATATATTCATCGACATCGGGTAAAATGCCGAAGCAAAGGATGGGTTTTTTTCTTCATTAACAAGGACGAAAGGTCTGAGTTAACATTTCATTCATTGATCTCGCTGATGATGATGAAGATCAGGGTAGATGTATTCATCGACATTGGGTAAAATGCCGAAGCAAATGATAGGTTTAAATTTTTCACTAGAACAAGCGGAAGGCCTATTCCAGTCAGGCTTTGGAAATGTCTATTAGTGGTTTATTCTCTGGTGGGACACATGGGGATGTTCTGTTGTGAGAATGTTTAAGAATTTGACCCTGGGACGGGTCCCTTGGCAGGAAGATACAATCATTTTTTTTCATTTTTTTAACCACATTACCAGTACAAACGCCCTTTCGGGTTTTCGCTGGCACCGACCCCCTCTTACTTTTACCCAAGCATCCTTTCGGATTTTCACGTGGCGGGGTACCCAATTTTATCTATAGCACCCTTTCGAGTTTTCTCCACAGCTGGGTTATTGCCATTTTTACCCTTTCCCTAGTGTAGGGACAAGTCCGACGGGGCACCTCTATTTTAAGCCCCATTTTTTTTAACAAAAAGGTAAGAGAGTGATGATGGGTCGATATGCGATGTTTGATCCTAGATGGTAGCATGTGACTGTTGGCTAGGGCACGTGGTCTTGCATCGATAGAAAGGGCTTGTTCGTTGGCAAGAATATAATGTCAACACAAAGAAAGAATTTCTACCGATTTAGATGTAAGGCCCGCAATGGCGATATTGTGTAAAAGTTGGCTAGGGCACGAAACCTTGCGCTGAGAGAAGGGTTTATTCATTGGCAAGAAGATAATGCCAATGCAAAGGGAGAGTTTCTGTGTCGATTTGGACGTAAGGTCTGTAATGGCAATATTGTGTAAAAGTTGGCTAAGGCACGAAGCCTTGCGTCGAGAGAAGGGTATATTCGTTGGTAAGAAGATAATGCCAACACAAAGGGAGAGTTTCTGTGCCGATTCAGACGTAAGGTCCGTAATGGCAATATTGCATAAATGTCGACTAGGGCATGAAGTCTTGCGCCAATAACAGGGGTTTATTCGTTAGCAAGAGGGTAATGCTAACGCAAAAGAAGAGTTTCTGCGCCGATTCGGACGTAAGGCCCATAATGGTGATATTGTGCGAAAGTTGGCTAGGGCACGAGGCCTTGCGCCGATAACATGGGTTTATTCGTTAGCAAGAGGGTAATGCTAATGCAAAAGAAGAATTTACTCACCCGTGCGGATGTAAGGCCCGTCGGGCCATTGTTGAGTAACATTCGGCTGAGGCATAAAGCCTGTCACCGCATGGATGCATTCGCGGGCATGGGGTTAATACCCATGCAAGGGGAAGGTTTCCTTCACCCGTGCGGACGTAAGGTCCGTCGGGGCATTATGACCTAGTGGGACTATGTTCGGACTATGAAGCTCCTTTGAGTTTATTCAATCTTCAGGTGCTGGCGCGGCCACCCGATATAACTTCATATGCTTCCCATTGAGAGGGAAAATTGAACTGCGCCCTTGTGATCCACCAGGATGCAAGCGCCTCCTTCGTAGACCCGATGCACAACATACGGGCCCACCCAATTTTAAATCAACTTTCCTTTAGAGTTATCTACCATTACTTCTCTTCTTTTGACCATGACAAGGTCACCTTTCTTGAATTCTCCCTCCTTGACCAGCTTATCAAAAGCACGGGTCATGCGAGCCTGATATAATTGGATGTGCTATTGTGCTCGGAGTCATTTTCCCTCTACTTCAACAGGCTCCTCCAATCTTCTCTCTGTATTAGTTTGTTCGCCGCTAGCCAGGCCATGTTGAATGGCGACCCGCAGAGATGGAACCTCAAGTTCAATTGGCACCACCACCTCTAACCCATATACAAGGGAAAACGATGAGCAGCTAGTCGGGGTTTTATAAACTGTACGATAAGCCCACAACGCTTCGTACATCCTTTCTTCCCAATCTTTCTTATTGGAATTAACAATCTTCGCTAGCAAGGTGCAAAGCATTTTGTTGAAGGCTTCTGCGAGCCCATTGGCCTAGAGGTTGTAGGGGGATGATGCCCTCCAATCAATTTTATATTTATCAGCTAGTCAATATACTTTCTGGTTTCTGAAATGACTGCCATTGTTGAAGATGATGCGGCTGGGGGCCCCAAACCGGAATATTATGTTTTGTCGGAAGAACCTGGCGACCAGCTCCTCGGTCACTTCCCTTAGCGCTATCGCTTCTGCCCATCTGGAGAAGTAGTCTGTGGCCGCCAAGATATATTTGCACCCTGATGACGATGTTGGCAGAGGACCCACCACGTCTGTGCCTCATTGGGCAAATGGCCAACTCGGGATGGTCGGATGCAGTGGCATTGGTGGCCTCTTTGACACGGTGGCGTGTTCTTAGCATTTTTGACAAGCTTTGGCAAACTTGTAGCAATCATCGAACATAGTGGGCCAGTAGTAGCTCAATTTTTTTATTTCAATTTTCATCTTCGGACCGGCCTGGTGTGCCCCGGCATGAATTTCTTGCATTACCTGTCAAGCTTCCTTCGTGGATAAGCAACAAAGCAAGATTTTCCTTCGGGCATCCACCATTATCCGAAACAACGCTCTGTTCCTCATTTCATAAGAATCCTTGATTCTGATAAATTTCATTCTTTGTTCCTTTTCCTTCGAGAGCTGCCGGTGTTGGAACCAGTGTAGGAGATGCTCCCGCCAATCAGGCTGTTGGACTTCCTCTACAGCCAGGACTTCATCTTCTTCTCCCTCTGTTGGGATTTCTATCATGCTGGGGACTTGTCATCTGTTGATGACAGTTATATTCAGGCTCTGATCTGGCGGGACTGCCAAGGAACTAGCCAGCTTTGCAAGAGCATCTGCTTGAGCATTCTATCCTCTATTAACATGGTTCATTTGGATGAGGTACCTCTACCTTTCTGGGAGAGTGGACATGAGGCAAATTGAAAAGACAATTCAGTACCTTATTGGATTAGGAATGGTGCGTTCCCAGCTGTGCTTTTATATTGTACTTGCTCAATTTCTATTAGTTTTCTTCTATCTTATAGTACATATGTTTGCTCCATGGCATGCTTCAGTTAAAACATGTTTTCTCTAACTGGAAATTATAGACATGTGAAACATCAAGTGGTTCATAGAAAGTGGAGTCCTGAATGAAGAAAAGATGCATTCTCAATAGACTCTCCTTCCTTTCACCCACCGCTCTGTAATTTTATTACTTTGCTGGCCCAACTAAGAGTCTGGCCTGTGGGTATGAGTACTGGTAGATAGTACAAAATGGGCCCATGCGGATAACTATACCTGAGGTCGGAGGATCATAATTCTGGAAATATGAGTTTTAATAGGCATGTGGTGAAGGTAATACCAGTGACAATATCATCCCATTTTCTTTAAAATTGGAAAACGGGTGATAATGCCTTCTTAAACTTAAGATGGAAGATTTATTTCATTGCATAGAAAACATGATATAACATTTTCATTCTGCGGTTACCTCCAGATGGTCCATTCTATTGGCACGTATTTATATAGAATAGAATATTTTCATTTGGTTCTAAAGCTATTGATCAAGCTAGAAGCAACTACCACAGTAATGAAAGGATTTCCAGTTAATACTTAACATATGGCTTATCTACATTGATTGGCTAGTCTTTTGTAGAGAATAACATGACAGAAATAGAAGGGGGGAAGGAGAAAAGAATGGTGAGGACTAAGGATTGAAAAGCTATATGAAATGTGTAGTTGTGCTATTTCTACACCTGTTTCCCCATGCGATTATTCATCGACATTTTTCTTACTAATGTCGACCAACAAAATTTCATATTTTCTGAGGTAACACAAATCTTATCTGGATTGGAAGTTTATGTTTTACGCCTAATCTTCTGTTACGAGCATATAATAGATAAACAAGGGACATGAATGCTATGGCTCTTGTGCACTCCTCACCTTGTCCTCTTAAGGTAAATCATCCTTGTGAAGCCTTACCTTATACATGTTGTGCTGCTTACAACAGAATGGTGATGCTCAGAGAGAATATGCAATGTTGAATGATAGATGTCCATGTCCCAGACTAGTGCATCTACGCATCTACTACATTGTAATCTTTGGTCTGTGGCATCCAATTTTAGATCAAATTAGTTGAAAAATCAAAGGTTCTAACTAAAGTATGAAAGGACGACAAAAATATTTGTTTCCCAGATTTAAAAAGCCCAACTATGAAGAAGAGATGTGCTCCTTGTTTAAACTTTCTCATGATTTTTATTATTTTTACTGACCATTCTTTTCACAATAGCCAGTAGCACTTAGTAAATGGGCAAATTATATGCGTGTTATGTAAGCTATATTTGTTCAAAGATTGCTCCTGTCATCAAATTTCAGTTCAATTCCTCATACATAAAAATTGTGCCAACATCAATATCCGATACTCATTTAATCAATACTCAATGTAGCACCCTGATGGAATGAATGTCATTTTCTTAAAGCATACATGCCTGAATGTGTTTTGATTTTGAACTCTACTATCATGTGGCATATCCTATAATGCAGAGTACGAGTGATCAGATTCATGGGCTTGTTTGAGGTGTGGGCAGAATTTTGAATTTTCATTCTCTAGTTGTCATTTTGGGCTGTCCATCAAGCAAAAATTATCTTTTCCTGTTGTTGTGGTTTTGTCTCAATTTGGATATTCATATGGGAATCTCACATTTATATATATAGAGGTGTCCATCATCTCAATGCTTAGGTTTTGGGTTGAGTTCAGACCTCCAACACTAGTCATATTATTAGCTTGATTGACTATTCTATTTTTGATGGATGAATGTTGACTAATTTACCTTAACATTGAGAAGCATTACTATTGTTGCTGTCATTATGTTTTGTAATTATCTGATTAATTTTTCTCTATTGATTCCATGTTTAGCTTTCTTCAAGCATGATCTTTCTTTTGAGCTTATTTCACTTTGGCTTGTAACTATGAAAATATGCATTTGCTTAATGTTTTCAGGGAGACAAGGATTGTATGACAAGCCAGCAGCTTGTGGATTTCATACATGAATACATAAATGTAACTCTAATACCAATCTATGTCCACTTGAGGCTGCAAATAATAAGGAAATAATCATACCATGTTAATTATCCAAACTCCACCAAATTTTGCACTGGTGCACCTTGGGATTTGTTTCTGAGTAGAAGCCAAAACTATCTGATGATTTTACCATGGGATGATTTTTTAGCATCAAATATGTGGAAATGGCTCTTGACAGGTGTTTAGCACCATCAACAGCCAGTGGTGAAGGCTGTGACAGCATGACCATGATCTTGGTGCACTTTAAGAAACCGATTAACATGAGCTCTGGTAAAACTAACCAGCCATCAGAGACCATATCTCTGTAATGCAGGTAGTGCTTCCCCCCCCTCTCTCTCTCACATTTCTTTTCTAGTTAGTTGGTGAATTATGGAGGTTGAGGACAAAACAAAAGTTGCTAGCAAAGTGGAGAATGATATGTTATTTTTTTGCTTGTCAATTGTAGGAGCATGCATCACTCCATGACAGGGCTGCACCCCAACAGAGCTTGCGAAGTAGACCCATTATGGGTGTCCACTCCATCTAGGCATGCTCTCTATTAATGTGGAAAAAAAAGCAACTTACCTCCATTGTGTGTAAACTTGTAACATACGGTTATAGGTTTTGGATGTGTTACATTTTTTTCCATGATAACATTTAAGGTATTTTTCAGGTATGTCGGTTAATTGACTTAGTTGGGTTCTTTTTCAAGTTACTACTGCTAGGGCTAAAGGGGTATATCGTGAAAGGATAGGGAAACCAGAATGTCAGGTAAAAAAATCCCAATTCAACCTTTTTGCCTAATCTTCATGCCTAGTAGGAAATATGGCAAAACAATTACTGGGTTTTATAACTATCAACCAAGTACATAGAGTAGCAAATCATCAAAACTATTATTAGTAGGAGCTAAGATGAGAGGTGTAATATTCTTAATTTATGTCTACATCTTAGATGTAGATTCATTATATTTGCTCATATTCTACTAATATATGTGTTGGAAAATGCACACCAAGTGTTAGATACCTATAGTGATGACCTCAACTGGTCATTCATTAAATAATCATACATGATGACATAGCTACAGATGTAAAATGATTGGGTGTATGGAACTACAAGCTACCAACTAAGATGCCCCACTTTTGTATTGCAAAAGATGTAACAGTGGTAGACATTTTGTTATGATGTGCAGGATATGTAAGAGTAGATACCTTGCATGCAAGCCAGCCCTCATGTCTCTCTTTAATCAAAGACACCTTCAATCCATACTTATACAAATGCCATTGTTTGTCGCACTTGGGTTAGGAATTAATCTTTGTTTTCTTTATCTAGTCAATGCAAATCCTTTTTTGTGTGCCATGCAGTAAGAATAAAAAATAAACAAGCATACTCTTTCTTTTATTGTGGTTAGTAATCTTTCACAATGGGATCATATCTTAGTTTGGAGGTACAGACTTTTCTATCTTCCCTCAGGAGAGAGGTCACTGTTAGTATTTTATTTTACAGGTCAAAGTAGGCAATTCTCCAGAATACAAAATTAAAAACAAGCCAGGAGGCAGAGGATATGGAGTAGTCTATGTTGGTGAAAGCGCTGATGTTGAGCCAGCCAAGGTTGTACTGTGACTGCTATTTTCCCTTTTTAATATTTTTCATTTCTAATATTCCAATCTTTGTTGTAGTTGCTTATTTACTTTAAATAGGCCTATCTCTGCTTATTTACTTTAAATAGGCTTATTTACTTTAAAAGTCAGGTGAGCATAAAAAATAGGCCAATGATAAAAGATTCTTGGGTAAGCACCTTATAGTCCATATGTGATGATTTTTTGAGATGTAGCAGCAACTAGTGATGCTTGATGCAAAGTGGTCTTTTGTCATTGGCACAGGACAACTCTGAAGAGCTGGCATATGTCTTGGCCTTCAATGGTACCATTGGCTTTGATGCTCTGGCTCATTTGGGATGTTTAGTATCTGGACATGTCAACTTATCAGGCTATGTTCCATGCTAATGACCATTATTTGTGTATCAAACATTATGGAGTAATATCCTTGTTCCCTTTGGGAGCCTCTTGGACTATTTACTAAAACTATCTACTAGGCTCATACGCAGCACGCCTTCCTTGAGATATGACAGGTAGCGGTTGGATTCTACATTTTTTGTGTGTTTCAGTGTTGAGGCTATGACAAATCCTAACATTTATGGAAACCATGTTTCAATTAGGTTGTGTTCTCTTGTGAAGGAAGTCGCAAGAAAAATAAACAAAGGATCAACCTTATACTATTGGCTACATAGAAAAATTCAAACAATAAAAATTAAGAGTAAGAAAAATATAAAGAAGTGACGTACTATGGGCTTTTCCCCATGGTTTGTAGGTTTTGCCACTTTGGTTCCTGAATATCTTGTTGTTCTAGTAGTTTAATTATTGTGCATTGAGGATGTGTTGTTCATTCAATGTTGTATATAACTCATTATGTTTCTGTCTTGAACCTTAGCCTTTGGACCTTTGGCATCTTAAGTATCAAATTTTGGTTTTTCATTTGTCATCATATATTAATTAAATGATACTTAAAATGACTGCAGGGTGAACTCTAATACTTAATGAAAGGATGCGATGCAGAAGAGGGACAAAAATGAATTACCAGGTGAGGGATGCGCTCTCTGGGCCAAAAGGGTAATGAACTAGTTTCCTTCACGGTGTAGTACTCATTCACCCATAAGGCTACCGTGTGCAAGTGATTTGGATTTCATTTTTCAGCCTTTGTTCATTTCTTCGATTCTGCATTTTATTGCTGCCCCACACAAGCATTTGATGGGTGCAGTCAAATGATACATTATTGTACATCTTTGCCATTACTCTTTGCTAATTGGAATCTTGCTTATTTGTTTGCAATGAAGCACAAAAAAAGAGCAAATATTTCATGTTTGTGAAATGCAATATTTAGTTACTATTTATAGAAGCAACCCATGTGCATTATTATAGGTGATGAGAGCACAGATATTAATATGATTTTTTTTTAAAAAGATAATCTATTCCTTATATATATATCATGTTTTCAAATCCACTATCATAAACTATATCAATTTCAAATTTTTTCAACTACTGCAGTATCATCCTTTTTGTGACTTCTTAATTGCCCGAGCACTCTAGTCCACCTCAATTTTAAGGCACATCTGAGATTTGAGGAAGTCCTTTGTTCTATTGCAATCATTCTTTTTGCATTATAGGCAAAAGATTTCTAGAGAGAAGCACATATTCTGTCAAAGCTGGACCATCCAAATGTGGTAGCTTTTTATGGAGTATCTTATGATCTTCATGGCTTAGTGCACTGGTTAACACTCCTTTTGTTTAGAAGCTTTGTTGTCTCTAATATTTTCCATCTTCTCTTCAGAAAGGGCTTGCAATGCACTTGAGGGTGCAAAAATGCACTACTACAGTTTCCATATACTCTTAGTGGATACCTCCATGGATCCTGTTTTTAGTTTATGCCAGATGTTAATCATTTATAATTGACCTTGACTTATGTATAATTGATGGGAACAAGTACCTTTTGTCAGATTTTTTTCATAGTTGTTCAAGAATTAGTATCCATGAGTAAATTAATGTTTGTTCTTCGTGGATGAATATGTGAGTACATGAATGTATGTTTTGGATGGATGAATACATGCGAATACATGAATGTCTATTTTGTGTGGATGAACATGGATGTGAGTGAGACAATCAATGAATGTGAACATGAATGGTTATAGGTGATGAGAGCATAGATATTAATATATTATTTTTTAAAAATAAAATATATTCCTACATTTTTTATTAACCGACGTTAAATCATTTTCCTATATTTTTTAATAAGTGATGTTAATACTTATTCAAATATTCTTTTACTGGGTGACGAAAGGCAATACCTACGTTTTTATAAATGTAGGTACAACCTCTTATATGCGTGTGTATACATATATTAACCTACGCTTTTTATGAAAGTGTAGGTATAGGTCGATATCTACCTATGCTTTTTGAGGAATTATTCCTACGCTTCCTAAACGTAGGTATAGGTTGATATCTACCTACACTTTTTGTTGGACTATTCGTATGCTTTAAAGGTGTAGGGATAGGTTGAACTATACCTACGTTTCATAGAAATGTAGGTATAACCTATAGTCACGCGAGCAAACACCACGCTTTAAAAGCGTGGGAAGCAAATGTGGCTAAAGGCTTTACCTACGTTTTTTAGACCTATACCTATGTTTTTTAAACGTAGGTAAAGGCTAATTTTCTTGTAGTGTGATATTTACACTATTAGAGCATGCCGAGGATCTTATAACTTGAATGAATCTGAAATTTGAGTTCCCTTTCAACAAAAATAGTGATGATTTCAGAGGAATTTAGGTTGTACGGATAGGCCGTTAAGTTGTGATAGCATGGGGACGATGGTTCCGTTTGATAAGTCGGTGCGTGGATAAACGGGCTCCGGCTCAGTATCAGCTCACCGATCTAGTATCCCGACCCATTCTTAACAACTTGACAATATTATCCTTAGCTACCTTCTATTTTAGTTTGTTTTAATTTTTCCTTTAAACCTAGCATGCATTCATGTAGGACCTTGATTTCATTATCGAGATCATTCACTTAATTCGATTGTGAGAGCTGCTGTGTTTCAATTCTTAACTAATATGAGAAATTCCATTCCGAGTCGAGTACCGAGTTTCCTTGAGACTACCTTGGGCTATTTTTCAGGAAGAAACCCTTGTTTGGATTGATCCTCGAATATTCTTTTACTTTTACTCCATTTGACCCACCTTGGCCGCAGCACTTCCACATTGGCTGGTAATCGCTCCCCAATGGTGAAACCTGTAGGTTTACGATCCAGGTACTTCCGCATAGAGAAGTTGGTCCCTTTTTCTGTTTGTGCCTAAGTGCACATCTCCCCCTTCCTTGTTTGATTTCCGTCCAAACAATCGTTGAATTTGGAAGATCTTCTTCAAGGTTTCCTCATTGACACTCTGAAAAGATTCTAAAATGTAATGTTGAAAGCGTGTCTCATCACACCTTGGCATCTACTTTTTAGTCTCTTCTCACTCCATTTCATTACACTTCTATTCCATTCCACTAAGTGCCACTCCCTTGCAAAGTAGATGCAAAGGCGGGGTAACTGTAGACACGCCATTTTTGACATTACCGTGGGTAAATCTCATATTACAATGTGATGCTCCAAAGTGACTTTCACATTTTTAATTACTTGGGTGATTTCCTATTTTTTTGCTATTTTTAACTATTTTTTATAATTTTTTACGAAAAGTTTTAAACGCGGCGGGGAAGGGTGACGCCTCTTTTAAAGGCATCAGGTACTCCAGACGCCGTCATGAGAGCCTCGTGCAGCACGCAGGCGGCGCCGCTCCCCCCACTAAGTTTGACGTTACAAATATATCCAAACACAAAGACGTCTTGCTGACCAGACGTGTCCTTCAAAAGTCGTGGTTAGGCACCAAAATCAATCGCTTTCTCCGTTGTCGATGGCTTTCGGCACCGCTTTGTTGGAAAACATTTGACGCATCTTAGATCTGGGACGCTTTCATTGAACGCGTCCCATATCTGAGATGAGCCTTTTCATTTAAATATAACAAAAAATATAAGAAAATATTTTTAAATTCATTGAAGCGTCTTGGAACCGGGACACGTCCACATGAACGCGTCCCAGACCTAAGACGCGTCAATCAAAATTTTCCCTATAAATAGAGGACACCCTCCCTCGAAACCAGGGGAATTCAGATTCGACAGAGGAGGGGGTTACTCTGCCAGAATCGTTCTAGGTTCGAGGCTTCCTCAGAGGAGGTTCTGCCGGACTTCCGGGTGCCCGCGTGCTCGCGAGAGAAAGGCTGCTTCATCCCCCGCGCTTCCACGTCATCCTCACGCTGCCAAAGTTCTGCCGAAGCTCTGCGGAAGCTCGCCATCAACATCCCATATGCTCTTCCTTACCCTCCATTATTCCTTGTTCTTTCCATTTTTAGTCTGCATGCATCATTTGTCGTTTTTACTCGCATCACGCTCCTCTCTTTGAGAGGGCGCCGTTCCATGCATTTCTGTACGTGATTTCATTCATCATCTCATTTTCCTACCCTTTCGCGTTTGAGAGAGGTTTAAAAACAACACCAACTAGGTGTGTGTCCGCTCATGATTTCATTACTTTTATCACAAGGGATTGATACTACATTGCCTTTATTCTAATCTATTTTGGTGTTTATTTATTTCTTTCAAGGGTAACTAGAGAAAGCCCTCTTCATCGGCCGACCGAAGGGAGAGGAAGAAGCAACCCACACCACTTCCCTCTTTTAAGGTAAACGCGATCACCCTTCTCATTTTTGGGGTCTTCTGCCCCTGGCGATCACTTTCCTTTTATTTTGGGGCCCTCAACCCCTGGAGATCACACCAACACCACACACGCGCTCTCCTATTTATTTTGTTCCCATCCTCCATTAAAATCCGCGGAGAGTCACTTCCTGTAGCGGTTCTCCATTTCATCTCTGTCATTTTTGTTCTAACCTGTGTAGAGAGTCATTTCCCGCGGCGATTCCTATACTGTTCTAACCCGCGCGAGAGTCATTTCCCATGGCGGTATTCCTGCGTAAACCCACGCGGAGAGTCATTTTCTGCGGCGGTTCATTTAAATTTTGTACCATTCCCATCCCTCTGAGGCCCACGGCGAGTCACTTCCCACCATGGCTGTTTAATTTTTGTAATTTTTTTTCTACAATTTAAATTCTGCACCATTCCCATCCCTTCGAGGTCCGCGGCGAGTCACTTCCCGCCATGGCTGTTTAATTTTTGTAATTTTATTTCTGCCATTTAAATTCTGCACCATTCCCATCCCCTTGAGGCCCGCGGTGAGTAACTTCCCGCCATGGTAGTTTAATTTCTACATTTTAATTTTAGCACCTCCCATGCCTATTTCAATTCTTGTTAAAATCTGTAGAGAGTAATATCCCGCTGTGGTCTAATTCTCTCTTCTTCCATGTCTTTCCCGTCTTCTCATCAAGCACGTGTGTCATTACCCCCAACCATTTCACCAATGCAATAGCACCCTTTCAGTTGGCTGTAGACATGCCAAAATCGACACTTTGTTGAACAAATTTCATGTCGCAATGCGATGCCCTAAAGTAGCTTCATTTCTGGTTTAATAAGTTGATTTTTTCTCCTTTTCTTCCCTCCTTTAGATATCGCGACCGTCATTCAGTCGTTGTTTGAATTGCGCCCTTGGGAGTGTCGCTATTTCAACATATTACGACCACATGCGCAGGCGCCATTTTAAATGCTTTCCAAATTTCAATCGGAATTAATCTCTGAAAACTAATGCCCCCATGGTGGGTGCGTTTTAATGAACGCCTCTGCGTATGGTCTCTGTTTGAAATTTCTTAATATTTAAAAAATACTAAATTTCCATGAAATAGCGGCCATGCCCAGGTCGCTGTTCTAAAATAGCGACTTTCTTCGGGTCGCTGTTTTCAATTCATTTCCATTTCGTCTGCAAACTTCCCCAGGCAGAGTCCTTCCTTGTTTTAACACTGTGATCGATTGGGGATGGGAGATCCTTGCTGGATAATGCCTATCCTTGTTTTGATCCCATTAGAATAAGGATCCTTGGCTTATAAATAGGCCCTCAGTCCCTCACGCGCGAGAGGTTAAGAGGTTACGAAAGGTCATAGAAGAGAAGTTTCAGATGCACAGAGAGATAGAGTGTTTTTATTTTCAAGTGCAGGTCCGCAGGTCCTTCTACGACCGATTCCCCTTCCTCTTCGACAGTCGTCGGTTCTCCAGCCGTTTCTCCTGCCGCTGCTGCCGCCGTTGATCCTTTTCTTCTCTTCTCTTCTGCTTACAGGCACAGAAGAAGACCCTTCTCTTACACTTATTTCTCCGTTATACGCATATCAGCATCATTAGTGTTAGTTTGTCAGATTTGCATGCAAATTTTTCTATCCTTTTACTCTCCCTAGGGGTTTAAAAACAAAACCTATAAGGTGTGTTCATGCTCATGTTGCATAATTCTCCTTCTTTTGGGAACATTGATACTACACACTTTGGCTAATCCATCTTGTTTGATTGTTTTCTCTGTTTTGCAAGGGTAATCAAAGTAAGGACCCCCTTCATCGGCCAGTCGGTAGAAGGTGGAAGAAGGACTCACAATCATCCCCGCTTCTTCTTCACAAAGTACATGCGATCATCTCTTGATTATTTTTAGGTAACCCCGATGGCGATCACCCTCCTTAGAGCATCACATGCTCTTTTATTCTCTTTTCTTTTATCTCTCATATATTGTGCCTAGCTTACCCTTCATATTTCCTTAGTTTTTTCCCTGAAAGAAATTAAAATTTCTTTCTTTTTTATGTCTATGTGACACCGTTCACAAATTGGCGATCACGGTGGGACACTTGATGTTTTTATTTTGATTACCGCTCCTTCGGCACCCACGTGTGCCCCTCCCTTTGGCACCCTCGCGTGCCCCTCCTTTGACACCCACGTGTGCCCCTCCTTAGTGCTCCACATAGCACACTCCCTTTGTGCACCACGTGCACACCTCCTACTGGGTTAGCCAATTTTTGAGCTGTCATAGCATATTTTAGAAGAAAATTTGATTTTTGTCAGATTTTTTTTTATTCTGTTCTCTGGAATTGAATAGCGACCTTTCTCCAGTCGCTGATTATATTTTCAGCCACCTCTCACAGAGGCGTTGTTCGCATTGTTTTTAGCAGTTTTTTCATTTTTCATAAACATCGCCCCTCCACAGAGGCGTTTTTCACTTGTTCAGTGCCTAACTCCAAGGCGTCATTTTCAGTTATTATTGTTTTAATTCACACGAGGATCACTGTTCATTGATATTCATCGCCCCTTTATAGAGGCGTCATTCACAGATACAGCGCCTCACTCCAAGGCGCTATTTCACTTCACTGTTTACGTTTCATCACTGTTCATAGTGATTAGCGATTGTCATACAGCCGCTGTTTACTGATACAGCAACGCCTGTCAGGTCGCTATTTCATTCTGTCTCACAGAACCTTGGTTGTTACAGTCATTTCCATCTGTTGGCTTCACTTGCTGATTATTTGATTATTACTAATTGATCTGCCTACATTAGTGTGCATTCTAGGGCATTTGGTTGAGAGACCTCCTCTCTCTACACTTCTAGGATCCCACACCTTTTTCTTTGAATTGGAAAGACCCTCCATTGAGCATTCCGTCTCTTTGGACTGAAAATTCCTTTTCCAAGGCCTCCGTAAGTCCCTGCACCCGTGGATTCCCTCACGGACGCCGGGCTGGTTGTACCATTTGAAGCACCCGGAGTTTAGCTCACCTATTCATTAGAGAGGAGAGAGAAAGAACTTAGTTGGCCCGGAGTTTACACCCAAACTTGAAATTAGGACCCATATTCAAAGGAGAGAATTGATTATACTTTAAAACTCATCTTAATCTCCAAAGGAAACCTTAAAATCGTGGGTTCATTACAACTTGTGTGTACAACTTGCTTGATTGGGTGGTTATTTTCTGCTTATACTTGTTGATTGAATACACTTCCATTTCCTTAAACATGCAACTCTGTTCAGGTAAAATCATTAAAATAGCCAACTATGAGTATTCCTACGATGGATGTGAGGAGGGTCAATTTGACCCATCTTATGAGGTCCCCCCTTAGGATCCCATTTATTATGAGGGGAACCATGCTCCCTCTCATACTCATTATCCTCAAGTTCACATGGTTGACACCACTGCTTAGGAGGTTGAGCCTTCTGCCCAGGCTCAACTTGTCGCCCAAAATACCTCCGGGGATGTCTCCCCTTCCTTCAATTTCAACGATTTCCTCAAAGCTCTGTCTCAGCTAGACGATTCCCAACGTCAGACGGTCCAAGCCATTTTAAAAGGGAAATCTGTCCCGTCATCCTCCAATCCTCCTCAGGCCACGGGTGGCCATTCCTTTAATACCCCCAATGACCAGGCAGTCGGACATAGGGTGCCTTCGCGCCCACCAACTCCCATTATAGCTACGCCGGCTCAACCGGCAAGTCACTCAGTTGCTAGGCCCCAACAACCTCCAGTCCCTCAATTCTTAAGGAGGCCTATGCCGAATCCATACCCTTCTAATCTGGCCCCAGCCGAGTCCGACACCAACACCATACTCCTCCAGAAAATTGCTAGCATGGAAGAGCAGTTAAAAAAGGTCACAGCACTAAAGATCGCTCCAGAAGTTACTCTTCCTACCCTGCCAGTTTTTCATCTGCTTCCATCCGAGATGCCTAACTATCGGCAATATAATGGAATGGGCAATCCGTTCATTCACTTAAAAGACTTCATGTATGAGGCATCGTTCTGGTAGGACAACAAGACTTCCTTAGCTTATCTTTTTAGGCGGTCACTAGATGGTCTAGCACTCGAGTGGTTCTATTCCTTGGAGCCAAATGAAGCCGACGACTTTGATGTGGTTCAGCAGAAATTCTTACAGAAGTACAAGGACCGTGTGGGTCCATCTTTGTCAGTCACAGATTTAGTTGCCGAGAAGATGAAGCCCGAGGAGGACTTCATTTTGTTTGCCGATAGATGGATGGCCATGGTCGAGAGATTGAAAGACACATTGTCAAAAACGGAGCAGGTGAAGATGATCATATCAAACTCCACTCCGTAGTTCCGTCACATTTTGGTCATGAATAAGCTAAGTACAATGGAAGAGCTCTATGAGAGAGCAAGATACATACAGACTCAAATGAAAGACTCGCCCACCATGGGTATGTTTGAAAAAAGACTGAAAATGATGAGGAAGAATGTTAATGCTGGCAATAGTGGTGGAACCACCGAGGGCATCGTCACTAATGAGCAGGTGAGCGTATTTGGTAATTCCACACCCTTCCGCCATCCTCCGAACCAAAGGTCACCACCACAACAACCTGCCTTCCAAAATCAGGTCCACCAACCAATTAATAATCCTCCTCAGACATTCCGGCCTCTTCCACCTCAACAACAATGACCTCATTTTACGCCACAAAATTAGCCTCCATAATACCACCAAGTGCCCCCGCCAGCAAATTATGCACAACAGCAGCCGCAACAATCGAGAAGACAACCGGGTCCCAAAAGGGCCCAATACCCTCAATTGCCCGAGAGTCTATCCGATATCTTCAACGCCCTCATGGCCGCCAATGCGCTCACTCTGCCTAAGGAAAGAACGGTGTGGCCGCAAAATGTAGACACTTCTCGGTATTGCGTCTTTCATCGGCAGCCGAGGCACAACATTGATAACTGTTTTAACTTTAAAGATTACATATATGACATGAATGATCAGGGTGGTATTGATTGGGATGAGATGAGGTGATTTATTGCCACCATAAAGGCACGAAGGCCTCCTCGGCAACAACAGGCTCAGCAGCCTTCTCAGCAACAAGCAGTACCTCCTTCTTAATAGCAGCAAGCTCCCGCGTCGCAACCAGACATGGGGAATGTCCATAACCCGCTACCGGAGCACCCTTCGAACCAACAAGTGAACCCTGTCACCTCCTTCCATGAAGTGGAGAGGGGACAAGGGTGGCACCAAGAGAACGCCTCTATCGGGGCACTAAACCAAGATCAAAATCAACCACCACGTCTGTTAAGGATGCCTTATTCAATGTCTTCCCCCCAACCATCTCGTGCCCTCTTGCGCACCACCAGCCAAATGCCCTCCACTACCACCACTACTAACCCCTCACCGGCTAGACCTCTCCTCATCCGACAACCGTCACCTTCCGTACCACAACAAGCTCTTTCCCCCACCATGAACCCCTTGCCATCTAGGCCAATTCTCATCTGCCCCTCATCAATACCTGTTCTCCCCGCCGTTGCCGCCAACCCTTCGCCGGTAAGGCCCTCCTCATCTCAACCCCCTAATCCTTCATTTTTACCTAGACCCCTCCTCATTCGGCCTACACCTTCCTCAGTCGTTCAGGCACCTCCTATTACTCCCGTTACCACAATCCCCCAGCCGACGAGGCCCCTCATAAGGGCTCCTCCTTTGGTCACCCCTCCAGCATCCACTAATCCTAATGCTCCATCTCCCTCATCCACCAACCCTCCATAGAACCTGACAGAGGCCAGTCTTCACAAATGATGGTGCTTCGCAGTGGACGGATTTTTCTCCATGTATTTTCGCAAAGGGAGCCGGAGCCCGTACAAGGCAACCAAGAAGAAGAACAAGAGCAAGAATCTATACCGGGCACGACAGCCGGCCATTTTTTTCCATGAGCATGAGTTGGCTCCGAAGCTGGCAAGAAAGTATGCCTTGTGCATCACAGTTGATATTAATAAAGTAGCAGTCAAGCAATGCCTAGTGGATACTGAGGTGTCTATTAATGTGTTGCCTCCTAGTACTTTAAGAACGTTTGGTATTCCGGACAGTCAAATTCGGCCATCCACTATCACACTGATAGCCTATGATAATACAAAAAAACCTCCTCTAGGCATGATTACCTTGAAAGTGGGGCTGAGTCCAGTCTCAATTACAACAGATTTCCACATCCTGGATATGGATCCAACATTCAATGGCATTTTGGGCCGCCCTTACATTCAAGAGCTTGATGCTGTGCCTTCCACAAATCACCAATGCCTAACGTTTCCACACAAAGGGCGCATCATCAAAGTAACAAGCATGCCTATTTTGCCACCAGAGGATATACATTCAGCAATGTCGGTGCCTTCCATTTGGCCATCTAATAGGCCTTTGTTATCAGTATTAGACCTTGCCGACCCGCAGCAGGAGTTGTCAAGGCCTTCAGTCACTACACCGCCATCAGCTCTAATGTCACCCCTACCTTCCAAGGGGAAGAAAAAGAAGAACATGATGAATACCCCAGGGTAGAGTATTTTAATGAAAATGGGGTACAGAACCGGCAAAGGCCTAGGTGCTAACCTCCAGGGCAGAGTCAAGCCCGTTAAGCATCAAAAGTTGATTCCCCGAGGTAGCCTGGGATACAAAGGGCCGAGCAAAGATGAAGGAGAGCCATGGGCTGTTATGACTTCCACTCTTAAGACAGATCGGCAGCCTCTCACATGGACTCTGCAAACACACTTTGTAAAAGGGGGTACTCAATATGATGAGCAGACCACATTAGTTACTTCTATGCTGACTATCAAGATGTGCATGCACGCTAGTTTGCTCGCCACATAGCACCATTGGTCACATACAAAGCTCTGGAATCTTTGAGGCCGGACAAAAGAAGGAAAATGGATGACTCGGAATGTGACTGGTATAGATGGTTTGATATCAATGACATCGCCATTGATCTAAGCCGTCTATTCATGCCGACTGATCTGGAATGGCCATCGCTTATTCATGAGCTAATAGAAAAGCCGGCAGTGATTACAGATAAGAGGCAGCTTCTGAGTAACTATACATATACTGGAGAGCCAGATGTGCCATACGAAGAAGGCTTCACTGTGGATAGGCTGTGGGCCAGCCTTTTCTCTCTCAAATCTATACATTCATCACTTGTTACTTTCTGGTGCTCCAAATTGTTTGTCTCCGATATTCCGAGACCGCCCACGATCTTGATAATTCTTTCTCCAGATTTACTCCAAACTCCCCCAATTCCTCCTTTGCTCCTCGAGTAGTTTTCTCAACTCTCCATTACGCCCCCGCTTGGGCAATCTCTCATTCAATCTTTTTTTAATCTGTCAATTTCAACATCACCTCCTACCCCTTCCTATCATTGCTTTATTCTTGAAAATGAAAAAAAAATGCCAAAATTCAAACTTTCCAATCTTCCATCTTTATTGAGGAGACATCCTATCTTGCTCCGGAGTGTGCCCCGATCCAAGGGCCACTCTTGTAAGGTTCGTTAACAGACCTTCTTTTCTCCTCCGATGAGAAGGCTCCTCCTGTATCCCCTCCTGTATGCACCGCGTCTTCCTCTTCTTTTCCTTCCCCTTCTCTAGGTCAGGGTAGGTCATCTAGTTTGTCATCTTGTTCCTCTCCCTCTTCCTCTTCTAAGAGTCTTGGGGTAGATATTCATAAGAAAGCCAAGGGTAAGAAGATTCCCCGTAGGTTCTTGCTAGATCTAGCTAGAAGATGCCGGGCATGTTTAGCTGTTCCTGAGTTCCTAGAGGATCTGATTCTCCTGCCGGATATAGAATGTGAGGATGTGTGCTCTTTAGATGAAGGGTTGGGCGTTTATGAGATTATGAATGATGAAGACCCTATTGAAGAGGGGGATGAGGATTATGAAGAATATAAGGATGAAGCTGATGCTTTTGCTAATGGCATGAGAAGATTCGACGAACCATCAGCCTTAGTAGAAGAACCCACCAAAGAGATCAATCTGGGTACCGAGGAAAACCATAGGATTGTCCTCATCAGTAAAAATTTGCCACCTTCTGAAGAAATGGCGCTCATTCAAGTTCTTCGAGATTACAAGGACGCGTTTGCATGGAGTTATGAAGATATGTCGGGTCTGGACCCTGCGCTTGTTGAACATCGTCTCACACTTAAGCCAGGAGCCGTCTCGGTCAAGTAGCGGTTAAGACGTTTCCACCCTCACATGGCATTAAAAATGAAAGAAGAGGTCGATAAGCTTCATAAGACCAGATTTATTAGAGTCGTCCTCTATCCCAATTGGGTGGCTAACATTGTTCCGGTTATGAAGAAGGATTGAAGAGTTAGAATTTGCATAGACTTCCGGGACCTTAACCGTGCGTGTCCTAAAGATGATTTCCCCCTCCCTCACATAGATGTGCTAATTGATAATACGGCAAGGTATGAGACCCTCTCTTTTATGGATGGCTTCTCTAGTTACAATCAGATCCGCTTGGCTGAGGAGGATCAGGATAAAACCTCATTTACTACACCGTGGGGGACTTATTGTTATATGGTCATGCCGTTTGGGCTCAAGAATGCCGGAGCCACTTACCAAAGGGCCATGATGGCTATTTTTCATGACATGATCCATATTTTCATAGAGGTGTATGTTGATGATTTGGTAGTGAAGTCGAAAACAAGGATTGAGCATCCTGGGGTTCTAGCCAAGGCCTTGCAAAGGGCACGGGAGTATCAATTGAAGATGAACCCCAAGAAGTGCGTGTTTGGTGTTTCGTCAGAAAAATTACTTGGATTCATAGTTAGCAAGAGGGGTATTGAGATTGATCCCAATAAGGCAAGGGCAATAAGAGATATGCCTCCTCCCAGGAATTTGAAAGAAGTTCGAGGATTGATCGGGAGGTTGCAATTTATTCATCGATTTGTCTCTCAGCATTCACAGAGGTGTAGGCTGTTTTACGAGCTTACTAAACCGGGAGTTAAATTTAATTGGGATGACAAGTGTCAGGTAGCTTTTGATGGATTAAAGGATTATTTGGCCAATACTCTTGTCCTGAGGCCGCCCGTTCCAGGCAAACCGCTCGTTCTTTATATTTCTGTCATGGATGACTCCGTAGGTGCTGTCCTTGCGCAAGTTGATGAAGAAGGAAAGGAGAGGGCAGCATACTACTTGTCTAAACTTCTCAACCCCTGTGAGCAGAAGTACACAGCTATGGAGAAGACTTGTGTTGCTTTAGTCTGGGCAGTGCAAAAGTTGAAGCATTATTTCTTAGCTCACGAGGTTCATCTTATTGCTCGCATGAATCCTATCAAGTTTCTCCTTGAAAAATATGTTCTCACTGACCGATTAGCACGATGGCAAAGCTTCCTTTCTTAGTTTGACATCATCTATATTCAGCAAAAAGTGATTAAAGGCTATGCCATAGCAAAACATCTCGCTCATCACCCTCTCCCTAGGTTCGACCCTGTCCACTCAGAGTTTCCAGATAAGGAACTAATGTCCATCAATCAGGCCGATCTAATGTGGACAATGCATTTTGATGGAGCTCTTAATTCAAAAGGGAAGGGGATTGGCATTGTTCTCCTATCACCTGAGGGTATCACTATTCCACTCGTCTCTCAGCTTGCATTTCCAGTTACAAATAATATAGCTGAGTACGAGGCTCTTCTGGCCGGACTGGAGGCCGCCCATCAATTTGGTGTTACCCAATTGCGGATTATCGGTGATAGTCAGCTTATTATTCATCAAGTGCTCACCAAGTGTCGCACGCTAGATCCTAAACTCAAACCCTATCAGGAATTGGCGTCCGCTTATGCCAAGCTTTTCACCAAGCTAATTTTCGTCCATGTTCCTCGTGATCAGGCCGATGCCCTCGCTTCTCTAGCTTCTTCCTTGATTTTCCTTCCCGAAAGGGATTTCCATTCGATCATTGTTCAAAGGCGTCTCACTCCCGCTGTTAATGATCCAGCATTCCTTAGTATTAAGGAAAAGGTGCTCAAGAAAGTTAAGGAGGAATCATTGAGAATAAGGAAATCATGTTATTAGATCTAGAGGAAGAATTGGACGACGAGGAAAAGCCGTGGTTTTATGAAATTGCTAAGTATTGTCTTGATCAATCCTATCCCGAAGAAGCCACGACGGAAGAGAAAAAAGTCATCAGGAGAGTTGCTCAGAGATACACTCTGGTTGGAGGCGTGCTTTATAGAAGAGGTCTTACTGGAGTCTTGCTTAGATGCCTCGACGATGACGAATCTTGGAAGGTCATTGTTGAAACCCATTTTTTGCCGATAAGTTGAGTCATTTCTCTTACCCTCATTTGTTGGTGTCTCGAGTTGTCCATTACTCATTGGGCTATTTTCAGGCAGCTTATTGGGCCCATTTTATGGGTGCCTCCCTCCCTGACTCGGTCTGCCTCAATTCAGGGCTTAGTGGGCCTCGATTTTGCTTGATTTATCGCATTTCATTGATTTTCAAATGTCCAGCCATTGTGCGGTCTATGTCTTGACCGTTCAGTGATTGAGGGGTTTATTATGGACCGTGTAACTATTTATTGGATATTAAGGTGATTTATTTGAATTTCCACCGACAAGCTTTTGCACGGTTCATATCTAATAGTTCACATTTATTGAACGTCAGGTACATGACCGTCCAGATCTCAGAGTCCCAGATTCGTTGGTTGATCAGATAATTATGTAATTATGTAATTTATTTTGATTTATCACCGGCAGGCATTGGACAGTTGGTCTTTGGCCGTTCCATGAGCTAAGTGGTTCATTAAGAACCGCTCAATTTGTGAGAGTCCAATGGCGAAAACATCGGTCAGTTCGAAGGATATTTGGATAATATTGTTTATTTATTTAATTTCCACCGATAGCTTGGACGGTCTGATGACCGGCCGCTCAATGGACTGGGCGGTCTATCGCGTGACCCCGCAATGGTTCGATTGCTGTTGACACCTTGAAAATGAACAAAGGTCGAAGCAAGATTGAAAAGAGGGTCGGACCAACAGTGAAAGACCATTGATGAAGCTCGTCAACCATTCACCCGGCTAAAGCCCTTGTCGGCCAAGCTGATGCCCAGTGCCGATGTCACTCAGACGGCAGCACTGGTAGAGCAGCAGTCACTCGACTGATGAGACCTCCTGGCACACTTTAATGAGAGCCGCATTACTGCTTCGTCCAAGAATCCACGGATCATATGTCAGGGTAAGTCAGATGTCGGCTTAATGACAGATGTAATATGAGATAAAGATGAAGCCGGTACCGGCAGATGAAGATTGTAAAGGCTTTTGCAAAGTCAAAACAGAAGAGGAATCGTCTCCACAGATTATATATACCCGGCTGAGGTCTTCCCAGACTAAAGCTGATGTCCGAGCTCGTCACCATTCAAGTGACGATATCGATAAGATGATACCCGGTCTTGTCACCGTTCAGATGGCAATACTGATGAAACCCCTGTCTACGGACTGATGAAACCCCTGTCTACGGGCTGATGAAAACCGTGATAATGATCTTAATACAAGCTGTGTCACCAATGGAAGACCCTGTTGGGTGATGATACCCTTGAAAGACCCAAATGGGCCTGTGTGAAGGTGGCGCCGAGAGTCACTTGCCAAACCCAAAAGAGGGCGCCGAGAAGCTGAAGGCAGGCGTGCCGGGAAGCTTCAGGTGGGGCGCGCCGTGATGAAGCCTGCCGAGAAGGGGGAAATGGCTATAAAAACCCCTCCCTTCGAACAGAAAAAGAAGAGAGAACAGAGAAAAAAAAGAGGGAGAACCGATCAAAAAAAGAAGAAGAAGAGACAGCAAGAAAGAAAGAGAAGAAGTCTGAGAGAAGAAGAAGAAGAAAAACCCCAGGTGGGCTGCTCGGGGGAGGGAGAGGAGTCAATGCTCCACCCTCCCCCCCCATGTTTGTTGTTTTCTTGATCTGCCTCCGTATGTAATAGTCTATATCTTCGTGTTTGATTATTCATACGATGTCGAGAGTTATCTTTTCGCTTCCCCCTGTTCCCCTCCTCTTCTGTTCTTTGGCTTTTGCCTTGCAGATGATGTAAACAATGCTTATGAGATGAAATGAAATGGGCAATTGAAAGCCCTTTCCTTCGTCCCTCTGTGTATATATATACGTCCTCTATCTGAAATGTCTGATGGTTCATACGCTCTCGGCTTCAGAGTTTCCCTACGAACCTGTTCTTCAGAGGAGCGTAGATAGGATCCCTGTCCATATCCAATGGGCTACTAGGTTCTGTCTTCTTCCCCCTTCCTATCTCGATGGCAGATTCATCGCATATGTGTGAGTCCCTCTCAAGGCCCTCAATGCCCCTTGTGTTGTTCAGGAACCAGAGACATTAATCTCTTGGTTCCTTGAACTGCTGACTACACAAGGATATGTTTTCTCTGCAGACGGATGCTATTCCGCGGATTCTAGCGGATGACGATCTCGATCTCTCGACCCCCCCATTCTAACCCCTTGGATGACTAGGGTCTGGAGTTTCGATGCTAAAGGTTCCTCAGTCACCGGTTTTTAGATGCTATTGGGTTTGTCTAGGGGATCAGAGACAGTCATCTCTTGATCCCCAGACGGCCGGCGGCAGAAATACATGAAGTCTTCAGAAATCCAGATGATAGTCTCGTTCCCCGTCGATTCTACCCTCCAGATCCCCCTTGGCCCTTTCTCAGGGAAGCATCCATGAAATCCCCCCTCCTGCACTTCAAATTCGACTTCGATCGCAGCCAGAAAGCTCAGGAATCCCAGAAGCAGAGTATCGTTTGAGCTCTGTAAACCCTGAAACCCTGTAGCAATTCCACCTTCTCGGCGTACAAAATTCCCCGCCGAGAACTATCCTGCCGAGAGGCCTCCCTCTTCAGCAAACCGACAAAAGCCATCTAAACCCTTCATGCAAACCTCCCAGCCCACAGGCTCCCGGCGCCAGGCTCCCGGCGCGGCCATGAGCGCGCCGGGAAGCTCCACGCCGAGAGCCCCTTTTCTTTGTTTTTGTTAGGACGCGCCGAGAGCCCTCTTTGGGCCAATTAAAGCCACGCCGAGACCCCCCTTGTTTGGTTAAGAAGCCACCGCCGAGGCCTTCATTTGGCCAGCTAAACCCATGCCGAGAACCCCATTTTTGGTCAATATAAAACCATGCCGAGAGCCTCTCCCTTTTGGCCAACTAGAGCCACCGCCGAGACCCTTCTTCTTGGCCAAATGAAGTCCAGTCAGAGACCCATCTCTGCAATACCGTTCATCAGCCTTCTGATCTCTTTACACATATGTCCCGGGGATGTTCAGAGACCGTCATTGATGTCTTGAGAAGACACATTATTGGGGAAGACCTCCCCTACAGTCTTCATTCTCGATCCGGATTTCACCCTCATGAACCCAGAGGGCCATGTCATTGCATGAGTTCTGAGGGGTTTCGAGGGGATATTAATCGATGGTATAAAGGCAAGCGATGTCCCGGGGCCCGATGCCCATCCTCGTTCGGTTGTCATCCCGGTATTCTGTGGATGATGACCTATCTTCTCTTGGCATAATCCAAGTTGAGGGGACATGCTGCCGAAATTCACACATACCTTGCCAAGTAAATGTGATGCTTTCTATCTCAACCCCACCAGCCTGTGGAGTTATGTCCTTGCATGCTCTCCGATGGCCCTTTGAAGGGGGATGTAGATGCAACATCACGTCTGCACGGAGCGCGTCATGTTACGCCAGTACTTACTCAGATTCCGGGTCAATTATGCCCGATCTTTTACGGATCCCACCCTGCCACTGCATGGGTGGTTTCCTATTCCCCACTTGGCATGGTCCAAGATGGTGGGAATATGCCGTCGGTTTTATCCCGGAAATAACCAACCCCTGCTTCGTCTAATCCATTTAACGTCTTGCAAGTGAACGAATTCCGTCTCTTTTGAGCATGCGGCTTTACCGCTGTCATCCTCCTACCTTTAGCGTTTAATCAAGGGTTGTCCTTCCTTGGAAGGGCGTAATTAACGTCATAGCCTTTATGGTATGACGGACTTCTGGTCCAGACACGATCACCCACAATCGACTGACCAAGTCAGATCGAGCGCACAATAGAATCGTCACTCCGGTGACTGGCACGCCAATAGATCAATAAACAATAAATCAATCAATAAAAAAATATAGGATAATAAAAATCCGTGTTCCCACAAGTCTGGCACGCCTGGTGGGACCGAGTCTCCCTTCATCTTTACGCTAAAGGAGGAGGCCCAGCGGGCCCCCCTCAAACTTCTGATTCCGTCCACTTTCCTCATTTTCAGGAATCTACAATGACGGCTGGAATCATGTCTGTCTGCTTCGACCAGCAACCGATTGACATGCATGTGCGAGAGGGCTACCTGGCGGTACCTCTTACATTCGGATCAATGCCGCCTGCCGTTGGGCTGCCCAACTGCCTGGGCCTCGTCTTCACCGACCTTCTGCAGGTCGACAACGATGAGCAAGGCACTGCTGCGAGTGCCCCGATGATGACCACTGATGAGAAAGCTAGCTTACTGAAGAAGACGGCTTCCAACGTTGTCTCCTGCTATGTCCATCATGTCCAAAGGAAGGACATGGTCCCCGCTGCTGCTCAGAAGGGGAAAAGAACCAACCGGAGAAGCCGGTGTGCCGCTGCTAACCGTCGTCTTTCAAATTCTAGGAAGACGATGATGATGGGTGATATTAGGGTGAACCTTGACGGCCGCCCCAGGGAGATCCGTCCGGACAGGATCATCCCGACCATCCCGACCAACAACAAGTTCCACGTTCTGGCCACCAGGAGGGCCAACCGGGAAGCTGATGAAAGGAAGACGCTGGCGCCCAAGCCGGCAAGATACAAACAGGTCTGGCGGCCGAAGAAGATACAGAGCTGGGTCCCAGCTCGAGACAGAGAGAATCTTACTGATGTCACTGTTGCCCGCCTCAGAGCAGGGGGCAGAAGGGAAGAGAGAAAAGATGAAAGAAATGCTACTGCTGTCTGTCCCAGGACCCGGGGGAGGAGAGATGAGACTGAGGGTCAAGGAAGGAATATGACTGCTGCTTGCCCCATGATGAAGGGTAGAAGATATGAAAAGAAGGAGGACTTTACTGCCACCCGTTCCAGGGCCGGGGGCAGAAGATGGCAAAGAAAGAACCATGATGCTGCTGCCAACTGCTGCCAAGTTGGCAATGTGAGAAGGAGTGAACCAGTCACTGTGATTGCTGCAAGAAGACCAAGAGCCTGTGCCAGACAGGCTGATATCTTAAGATACTCCAAAACCGAGCATTTGAATGCTCAGGTGGCAAGACTGGCTTACCAGCAAAAGAGCCAGGACAGATTGATACTTCAACCCGAGCCACAAAGGCATAGCCCAGAGGAGATGAAGCAAGTGGTCCAAGACTACTTCCATTACCTAGGGAACTCTGCCCTAGGTCAACAAAGATTGTCCCGTGCTTTGGGCACCATGGATGAAGAAGAAGAAGAAACTCTGCAAGAAATGATAATCGGAGTCTCTTCCTCCGATTCAAATGATTATGAAGAAGGCTTCAGGGCCGGATATGACGAAGAGGACCTCTACAGGGAGGAAGTCAAAGAAAGAGTATCGGTCTTTGACCGACTCGAATACCCCAACCAGGCAAAAAGAAAAGTTTACAGGCAGAAAGGAAGAATGCAAATCTTCGCCTGTAACATGGCTGGAATTGCCAGGGGGCAAGGCATGTTACCAACTCAGCCGGATGAGTTGCTCAGGCTGGCAACCAGACCTGGTCCCGTCACAAGAAGAAGCCAGGCAGCCAAAGATAAGATGAAAGCTGATGATGCAGCCCGCAGAGTTACAACTATGACAGTCAACGTGGTGACAGCGGAAGAAGGGGATAATCCCTTCATTGATGATACTGAAGGGACTTCAGAAGATATACAGATCCCATTAACCCTGGATCCCATGATCCAGATGATGTTTAGAAGATATCAGCAGGAGATTAGTGCTCTCAGAAGACAGCTCAATAAGAGACATGAAGCTACGCCGGTCTCCAAACAAGCCGAGCCTGTGGGGCCAACTTCCAGCTCTACGAAAACGGCTGCCCCTGCTAATCCTCTCCTGGCTGATAAGGGCAAAGCATCGAGCCAACCTACTCCACAGCAGACAGTGGCTCAGCCCTCTATATCTCAAACGCAGCCTGCCGCGCCCATCTTGCGCGCAACTGTGATGACGACTCCTCACAGCCAGCAACAAGCTCATTTCTTCCCAGAAGAGGTAGATCCAGCTATAGCCCACAAACTGATGATAGAAAGAATTGTGGAGATGAAGCTGTCTGAGAAGACCGGTGATGGTGTAAGTACCTATGACGTGTATAAAGTACCGTATCCTCCCCAGTATGCTGCTAAAAGACTACCCCCAGGCGTCAGTAAGCCGCCGAAATTTGAGAAATTCAACGGCCAGGGCTCCCCCAGGGAGCACATAGCTTACTACACCACAATTATGGGTGATTTGGCAGCCGACGAAGCTTATCTGCTCAAATTCTTTGGCTCATCCCTCACTGGGTTAGCCTTTGAATGGTATTCAAGCCTGCCAGCTGGGTCGGTGGTTGACTGGCCTGATATGCAAAGAAAGTTCCGTGACAGATTTCATGTCACAGAAAGAGAGATCACTATAGCAGAACTATATGCAACCAAGCAGAAACAGGATGAGACAGCACTAGATTACATTAAAAGGTGGAGGAACTTGGCTATGAGATGTAGAAGACCTCCTCATCAAGAAGATGCAGTGCAGATATGTAAGCAAAGCCTCAGGAGAGAGGTGCTAGAAAAGATGATCGGTGCAGATGTCAGAACATTTGACCGACTGAACAATATAGTGGCCGAGGTCGAGACGTTCTTGTCCAAGCGTCCGACCGCCAATGCTCCCACTATGCTGAAGGGAAAATCCAATGATCGACGGCCATCACATTCTGAGGCCAACACCGTCGATTTCAGGACCTTTGAACAACAAAAAGGGAAGAAAGGGGCAGATGAAGCTCTCCCGATGGCAGACACAGCAGAAAGAAAAGACAAGGTCTCTCTGAGGGACAAGATGAAAAAGGCTTACTCTTTTCCCAAGGATAAGATGGCAACACTATTTAACTGGGCCTATAAGTTCAATAAGGTAGCATTGCCTGAACCGAAGAGACCCGAAGATGCGGAAAAGAAAGATGATCCGCTGTTCTATCTATTTCACCGTGCGCTGGGGCACACGATTGAGGACTGTTATGTCTTCAAAGATATCATGGAAGGAATGGTCAAGAAGGGTGAGCTACAGCTGGGAGATTACCAGGTGAAGCCGCCTCGTCCACATGAGCCTCCACCTTGGAGAATGGCTGCCAATATGATCTCAGTCTACCAACAGCTGCCCAAGGAAGCCGCTGAAGAATGCACCAGGCATACCTATGAAGCTTGCTTCCTCACCCCACAGAAAGATCAGGAGGGATGGCAGATGATACCCATAAAGAGCAGAAAGAAGACTCCCGCAGCCAGTACCAGCGGAGCAGTTATCCGGGGTGTCACCCCAAGGCCCGAGCCGCCTCCAATAAAGCCAGTATGGCGTACAGCTGAGACCGGACCAGTCATCCGGATCCCTACTCACAACCGGAGGAGACAAACTCCCCTCCCTGCACATAAAGAAGTAAGTCCTGCAGCCAGGCGTCTACAACAGTATATCAATGAGCTCGACGAATATGAGCAAAAAGAGCCCAAGCACCTGTTGGTGAAAGACTGTATACTCTGGGAACAGCTCGAGGAATTGAAAATTGAAGAGCAGCCAGAGGCAGAATAAAGAAAAGATGAGACTGAGCCCTTCTGGGGGCAGGAGCCAGCAAAGCCAAATTCCCAGAAGAAGAAGAGACGACCCAAGTCCAAAAAGGAGAAGAAAGTCGTGACAGTACAGTGCAATACACTGTCGGTACTCTTTTCCTTGCCCGGGGAGAATGGTGAGGATGAAGCATCAAATGCCCCACTAGAAGCCAACCATGCTGAGGCCTCTACCTCAGCCCATGCAACACGTTCTGGGAGAAGATGGGGACGCCCACCACCAGCTAACCATAACATCATGTTCAGAGGGGAGCAGTCCTATCAAATCCTGGAACCAGAGATGCGAGGCGTCCAGGTTCCTCCCCCTGCCAGCTTATACCAGGAGGGAAGAAAAGTAGATAAAGCCCCTTCATTCCTGGAATTTCTGTCCAGTTTGGAGAACGAACAGTCAGTGCAGGTTATGCCAGCTACAAACAACAAGTGCCCGCAGTCGGCAGATAGAAAGCAGAAGCAGCATGAAGAAGATGAAAGATGTAACCCTTTAGCAAAGCCAAGGGCAGTTGCTACAGAAGAAACATCCCAGGGAATCGACCTAGAGGATGAAACTGGCGCCAGGCATCAAAGGCCACAGGCACCACATGAACCTCCAAGACCCCGTTGGGTGGAGGAGATGAGGCTATCCAATGTCCGGGTGGGTAGCCGGATCATGAAAATGCTGAAGAAGCTCCCTACCAGGTTTTCCATCTGGGAGATCCTCTCTCTGAGTGAAGAAGCCCGCCAAGCCATCATTGATGCCTTGCAGTCGCCGGCACAATATGAAGCACTCTTGACAGAAGTGAATTCTGGGCCCTCGATCACGTTCACAGAAGATGATATGTTGATCCCGAATTCCTGTCATAACAGACCGTTGTATATGAGGGGTTCCCTGAACTGTCAGCCATTGAGCAGGATATTGATAGATCCCGGGGCCGCTGTGAATATTCTCCCATACCGCATCTACCAGAAATATTACTTTGATCTGCAGCTCACCAAGGTCAGAGATATGAAGATTGCGGGATTCAATCAGAAATGTGAGACCCCCCTTGGGGTGGCTGATTTCAACCTCACCTTGGGGGACCTCACTACCGTGGTACGATTCTATGTAATCGACTCCAATACCACGTACAAAGCCCTGCTGGGAAGGCCATGGCTGCATGAATATCAGATAGTGCCGTCCACGCTACACCAGTGCATCAAATATTGCCATGAAGGGAAAGAAGAAAGGGTGTTTGCTGATCTACATCCCTTTGAAGTATTCGAGTGTCATATGCTCGATGCATCCTATTACACTGAGGTGTCACAGAAGGATGAAGAAAGAGAGGCTGTGGTCAGCCAGAAGAAGCCGGTGACAAAGACAAAAAGTTGGTCTCCACCGCCACCCAAGGGCTACATTAAAAAGCATGAGGTATCCCACATCTCCTATGCTGGAGACTTTGTTCGGATAACTCCTCCTAGCATCCGCCCAGATGATATTGATGAAGAAATGAGAGAAAAGTACACACAGGTGGAGGTTTCGCAGGGTTTAATCAAGCCCGTCGTCAGCCTAGAATACCAGATAGTGCTGCCACTAAAGACTATGGAAATCCCTCGCTTCTGTGAACCCCCTATTATATTCTACACCGGGGAGCCAGTCGAAGAAGATGATCAAGACTGTATGGCCCCTGAAGAAGCTGCAAACCTGATGGTACCGATTACAGGCTTGGATTATACTACCCAACGGGTTTCACAAATGTTCTCCAAGATGCAAATGCCATCGATGCAGCCTGCTGCTCAGAAGAAAGCATTCAAGGAGCTATGGGATCCGCCTCGAGATAACAAGGAACTGAGGAAGATCACACAGCACCCGGGACTGGGTTATACCCTGCAAGAATACTATGAAGCCGAGGTGGATGTCATCTCTGCCTTCTACCAGAATGAAGATCCCCTGAAGTGGGATATGATCAATACCCCTTTGAAGATGAAGAAATTATGTATCAATCCATAACAGACAATGAAGCCCAAGACAACTAGCCGGAGGCAAGGATGTCTGATGAGATTAAGAAGGGTTGGTGCTGGGAGAATCCATCTTGCAAAGAGGATCTGTTCCAGGCCGAAGCACAATTTGACACGGGAACCCCGGATGAAGACCAAGTAGCCAAAGAGCTGAGAGAATGTCTAGAGTTTGAACGCATTCTAGAAGAATTCCGGGCTCTGCAGAATGATGACCTGTCAAGGGAACCCACATCAGAAGAGCCTCTAAGAACGGAAGAGTCTACTTCTGAATTTCCTGCTGAACCAGCCTCGTCCTCGGGACAGATTGAACAGAATCCAGTAATATTGGCCCTATATGATGCACCAGCATCCGCTGATGACCAATATGATGAAACAGAGGAGCATGAAACTGAAGAAGATTACATCCCGGGAGGCTTTATTGATTTGCAAGAAGCCCCGCCCGAAGTCGAAGACGGAGGCCAAGCCACCGTCGATGAGCTGATAGAGATAAATTTGGGGTCCGCAGATGAACCAGGGCCGACATTCCTCAGCGCACTGCTGGAGCCAGATGTCAGGGAGCAATATATACAGTTCTTGAAAGAATTTCGAGACTGTTTTGCATGGACATATGATGAAATGCCAGGATTGAGCTCTGATGTGGCACAGCACCGATTGGCAATAAACCCAGAGGCTAACCCTGTAAAGTAGCCTTCCAGGAGAATGCGCCCTGAACTGATAAATCAGATCAACAAAGAGGTTGATAAGCTGATTGCTGTAGGTTTGTCGAAGAAAACCAGTATACCACATGGCTAGCCAATATAGTGCCCGTGAAGAAGAAGAATGGGCAGATCAGAATATGTGTCGACTTCCGAGACCTTAATAAGGCTTGCCCGAAGGATGATTTCCCAGTGCCGATCACTGAAGTCATGATTGATGCAACTACTGGTCATGAAGCATTGCCATTTATGGATGGGTCATCCGGATACAACCAGATATGGATTGCTGAAGAAGACAGGGTGCACACTGCATTCCGCACTCCAAAAGGGATATTCCATTACAAAAGGATGCCGTTCGGCCTTGAGAATGCCGGCGCTACCTACCAAAGAGCCATGACAAAGATCTTTGATGATTTGCTCTTCAAGAAAGTAGAGTGCTACATTGATGACCTGGTAGTGAAAACTAGCAGAAAAGAAGACCATCTGTAAGACCTGAGGATAGTATTCCAGAGGCTGCGCAAATATGAACTCAAGATGAATCCTATGAAATGCGCCTTTGGCGTGTCCAGTGAAAAATTCCTCGGATTTATCGTCCGACACAGGGGTATTGAAATTGACCCCGCCAAGATCAAGGCTATCCAGGAGCTCCCTCCACCAAGGAACCTGCACGAGCTGAGATCTCTGCAAGGGCGTCTGGCCTATATCCGACGATTTATATCAAATCTGTCGGGAAGATGCCACCCCTTTCACAAGCTCATGATGAAAGATGTACCGTTCCTCTGGGACGATGGGTGCCAGGAGGCCTTTGAGAAGCTAAAAGAATATCTCAAGACCCCTCCAGTGCTGGGGGCACCAATTAAAGGCAGGCCCTTGATACTGTATATCGCAGCCACATATTGTTCCCTGGGGGCAATGCTGGCACAAGTAAATGAAGAAGGCAAAGAGCAAGCCCTGTACTACCTAAGTCGGAGGCTGATTAGAACCGAAGAAAGCTACAGTTATATAGAAAAGACATGCTTGGCACTAGTCTTTGCTGTTAAGAAACTCCGACACTATATGTTGTCGCATGAAGTTAGATTGATATCTGCAGCAGATCCACTCAAATACATACTGACTCAGCCAGTACTCAAAGGCCGGTTGGGCAAATGGGCAGTGATTCTGATGGAATTCGATATTACATATATACCCCAGAGGGCGATAAAAGGACAGGCCGTGGCTGATTTCTTCGCGGAGCATCCTGTGCCGGAAAATGATACGTTGGGGACCGAATTACCCGATGATGAAACACTCGAAGCCTGTCAAGCTCAGCCAGTTATGTGGCAACTGTTCTTTGATGGAGCATCCAGAACGGAGACAGATTCCGATGGAAAAATCAGAATACGGGCCGGAGCCGGTATTGTGCTGAAATCACCAGAAGGGGAGGTGGTACATACTTCCTGTTCTATAAACAAGCCATGCACCAACAATGAAGCCGAGTATGAAGCTCTGATAATCAGACTGCATGTCAGCCTCAACATGGGTATCCAAATGTTGCAAGTATTTGGAGATTCAATGTTGATAATAAAACAAATTCAAGGGGAGTTTGAGGTGCGAAAGCTAGAGCTGAATCCCTACCACCAAAAAGCTGTGCGCCTCATGGCGAAATTCTATCATATTGAGCTCAAGCATGTGGGCCGTGGACATAATGCCCAAGCTGATGCACTGGCAAAGCTAGCCAGCTCAATAGCAGTCCCACCAAATGAAACACTGAACATTGTTGTTATAAACCGGCGGCAGGTCCCCAGCATGCTAGAAGGGTGCCCCGAAGAAGAAGAAGTTGCTACTATCAGCACAGTACAGGCATCTGATTGGAGACAGCACTTGCTACAGTGGTTTCTGCACCAACAGCTGCCGCAAAAGAGAGAAGAAAAGATGAAGCTTCTGAGGATTAAAGATTCTTATGAACTCAGAAATGGGACTCTATTTCGAATAATGGCAGATGCACGCAAGAAGATTCTGCTCCGCTGCCTGTCCACTGAGGAAGCTTGGCAAGCGATGAAAGAAACACATGCTGGGACAGCAGGTGCCCACCAGGCCGGTCCCAAGATGAAGATAGAGATTAAGAAGCTGGGCTACTACTGGCCCACCATGTTTGAAGACTGCTGTAAATTTGCAAAATCATGCCAGAAGTGTCAAGAGCATGCTACGGTGCCTAGAAGGCCACCCACAACTCTGCACCCTACAATCCCTACCTGGCCGTTTGCACAATGGGGAACTGATGTAGTCGGGCCATTGCCAACTTCCTCGGCCGGACATAAGTACATACTGGCCATAACAGATTACTTCTCCCGATGGGCGGAAGCTATAGCATTAAGAGAAGTGACTGGTGAGCTGGTCTCCAGATTCATCAAGCAAAATATTATCTTCCGGTTCAGGATCCCCAACCGAATAATATCTGATAATGGAAGTCATTTCAGAAATCAAAAAATCTATCGGCTTGCCGAGAAGTATAAGATTGAATGGAGAACCTCCACTCCCTACAATCCACAGGAAAACGGATTGGCAGAAGCTTTTAATAAGACCTTGTGTACATTGCTGGCCAAAGTCGTCAGTTCCAACAAGAAGGACTGGGAAGAGAAAATGTATGAAGCTTTATGGGCATACCGCACCGTCTTCAAAACACCTACAGGGTGCTCACCATACTCATTGGTGTACGGCTCAGAGGCAGTGGTCCCGCTGGAGCTGGAAGTCCCGTCACTCAGAGTGGCGGTCCAATATGACCTAGCCCCTAGCGAACAGACTAATACAGAAAGAAGATTAGAAGAACTGGCTGAATTGGAGGGGAGGCGCCTCCAAGCTTAGAAGAATATTCAAATGTATCAGGCCCGCATGGCCACTGCATTCAACAAACTCGTAAAAGGACGAGAGTTCAAGAAAGGTGACCTCGTTATGGTCAAGAAAAGAGAAGTCATGGCGTCCAACCCAAAAGGAAAGCTAAATGCTAATTGGGAAGGTCCCTATGTGATACAAAGGGTCTACGAAGGTGGGGCCTATATGGTTGTCAACCATCGAGGGGAGATCAATTCTCGCCACTCAACGGTAGGCACCTAAAGCTGTATCATGCTGCACAACTGACATTCTCCGAATAATCGGGCCAAAAGCTACCCTTCTTTCTTGGTCTAGTGGCATTCCGCCCTAGCCGAGCTACATTCTTTCTTGGGCTAGCGGCACTCCGCCCTAACCAAGCTACCTCTTCCTTGGTCTAGCGGCACTCCGCCCTAACCAAGCTACCCTTCTTCCTTGGTTTAGCGGCACTCCGCCCTAACCGAGCTACCCTTCCTTCTTGGTCTAGCGGCACTCCGCCCTAATCGAGCTACCCCATTTCCTGGTTTAGCGGCACTCCGCTCTAACCGAGCTCCCCCATTTCCTGGTTTAGCGGCACTCCGCCCTAGCCGAGCTACCCCATTTCTTGGTTTAGCGGCACTCCGCCCTAGCCGAGCTACCCATTCCTCGGTTAGCGGCACTCCACCCTAATCAGGCCACTTCATCTTGGTCAATGGCACTCCGCCCTGATCGAGCTACCCTCTCCTTGGTCCAGTGGCATCTCACCCTGCCCAAGCTGCTCTCTCTCTCTCAGCTCGCATACCAAATAAAAGAAAAGAAGAAAAGAAAAGAAAAATGGGGTTAAAAATAGTGATACCCTGCCAGTCTTGTTCAGACATTCTGAACAAGGGCAAAAATGGCCAAAACCCAGCTGTGGTGAAAATCCGAAAGGGCACTGCAGGTAAAATCGGGTACCCCGCCACGTGAAAACCCGAAAGGGCGCGTGGGCAAAAGCAAGAAGGGGCTGGCTCCGGTGAAAACCTGAAAGGGCACTTGGGTCAGTAATGTGGTAATCCCAAAGAAAAGCCTCACCTCCCGCCATAAAACTCCTCGTCAATCGACCGGCGCCTTGCCCGATCGACGATTAGACCCACTCAGTATAGGCTCTACGTCTATCCTGATAAAAGCCCTCATACCTTGTCCCAGGTCCCACCGTGATGAAACCTGCTGCTGATCAATGGGCACACTCACCCGATCAGCAATGAAACCTGTCCGGTTTAGACCTTACGTCTATGTCGATAAAACCTATGAAATCCTTGCATTGGTATAAATCCAATACCGATGATGAAACCTGCTGCTGGTCGATCGGCACACTGCCCAATCGGCGATGAAACCTATCCAGGCCAGACCTTTCGTCTATCCTGATGAAACCTATGAAATCCTTGCATTGGTATAAACCCAATACCGATGATGAAACAGGCTGCTGGTCGATCGACACACTGCCCAATCGGCGATGAAACCTATCCAGGCCAGACCTTTCATCTATCCTGATGAAACCTATGAAATCCTTGCATTGGTATAAACCCAATACCAATGATGAAACCTGCTGTTGATCGATTGGTACACTGCCCGATCAATGATGAAACCCATCCAGTTTAGACCTTACGTCTATCCTGATGAAACCTATGAAATCCTTGCATCGGTATATACCCAATACCGATGATAAAGAGCAGCCGCCAATGAAGCAGCACATCGCCTGACCTGTGCTGAAGTCCCAATTCAAGATATATATATATATATGTATATATAAAAAATGGGGTTAAAAATAGAGATACCCCGCCAGACTTGTTCGGACATTCTGAGCAAGGGCAAAAACGGCTAAAACCCAGCTGTGGTGAAAACCCGAAAGGGCACTGCAGGCAAAATCGGGTATCCCGCCACGTGAAAACCCGAAAGGGCGCGTGGGCAAAAGCAAGAGGGGGCTGGCTCTGGTGAAAACCTGAAAGGGCACTTGGGTCAGTAATGTGGTAATTCAAAGTTCCGTGTCAACAGGCACGCTGCCCTTACTTCCCCTTCGCTGATAAAACCTTCTGTTGGTCATCTGGCTCCATGCCCCACCGACGATAAAACCTCTCTAGGAAAGACCTTACGTCTGTCCTGATGAAATCTACACACCCTCTTTCAAATGTCCCACCCGCGATAAAACCTGCTGGAATAGACCTTACGTCTATCCTGACGATTCCTACGCTTCTACCTACGTCCTACTGTTGATCGATTGGCACCCTGCCCGATCAATGATGAAACCCTAGCCAGTTTAGACCTTTCGTCTATGCTGATGAAACTCTTCTTTGCGTCGATATAAACCCAATATCGATGATGAAACTAGTTATTGGTCGACCGGCACCTTGCCCGATCAATGATGAAACCCTCCCAGTTTAGACCTTTCGTCTATTCTGATGAAACTTATAAACCCCTTTGCATCGATATAAACCCAATATCGATGATGAAACCAACTGTTGATCGATTGGCACCCTGCCTGATCAATGATGAAACCCTAGCCAGTTTAGACCTTTCGTCTATGCTGATGAAACTCTTCTTTGCGTCGATATAAACCCAATATCGATGATGAAACCAGTTATTGGTCAACCGGCACCTTGCCCGATCAATGATGAAACCCCCCTGGTTTAGACCTTTCGTCTATGCTGATGAAACTTATGAAACTCTTCTTTGCGTCGATATAAACCCAATATCGATGATGAAACCAACTGTTGATCGATTGGCACCTTGCCCGATCAAGGATGAGACCCTATCCAGTTTAGACCTTACGTCTATTCTGATAAAACATATGAAATCCCCCTTGCATCGATATAAGCTCAATATCGATGATGAAGTCAACCGTTGGCTGATCGGTACATCGCCCGGCCAATGATACAATCTGTCCAGTTCGGACTTTATGGCCGTTCTGATGAAAACCCCATACCCTTTTTCAATGTCCCACCTGCTATAACCTCTACCCGGTCTAGACCTTTCGTCTATTCCGATGAAACCTCTTCTTTCACATTTCTGCAAATTGTCTCCCTCGCAGCACATATTGTCAAGAGGGACGTTTGCTGCTACCAACAGAATCCGGTTTAAGCACCTCCCCGGATGCCGTCACGCGGTGGAGCGAGTTCCCCATCCTTTCTCTGAGGGGGTGGACGCTTTCCTGCCAAGTACGGGCCATTCGCATGAGGAATTGCTAAAACCGCTACCCCACTTCTCAAAGTGATAAAACCACATGCAGAAGAAAATGGATACGCGTGAAGCCAAAGATTTCTTTTCATTAATAAGTGAGTACATAAAGGGCCCCGAAGGGACGTTGTATCGTAAAAGAGTACAAAAGAAAAAGAAAGAGAAGATGGTTCATGGCTGCCTGAAGATATCCTCGAAAGCCAGAAGACCCACATAAGGGGCGGCTCCCAGTTCATGAAGACGAGCCTCCTCCTCCTGCAGTCGAACGGACTCGTCTTGAAAGGACGCCACCTGCCCCTCTAATAGAGCTGCTTCTTCCTCGAGCTGCGGTCGAGAAGTTGTTAGCTGCGACAACTCAGCTCGGAGATCGGACAGTTCAGCTTCCAGAATAGTTATCCGGTCGCGCACAAACTGCTCCCGCTCCGCCAAAGATTGCATTTGGCACTGTCGCTCCTGAAGAATAGAGTTCATCTTCGCCAGCTCGGATTTGCATTCCATTCTTTGCAACTTCAAAGCCGCCAGTTTGTCAGACATGATATGTGTCAAGAAATCCCGGCGATGAACAAATTTTAACAATAAAAGAACCCGCTGGGCCCATATTTCTGTGGGACATCCCATCGCCTGCAAGCCGGCGGTGAAGCGCTCGGCTATCTCCTTCAACTGTGGATAGGTTAGTCCGGGCTGGGACTCCACTAGCTGGCGCAGCATGCCCAGATGTTGCCAGACAAAACTCTCAGGTGAAGTAAAGCCAGGCAAAGGAAGAGGAGCTACTTCAAAGGTTACTTCACTATCAATGTCCGCCCATAGGGTGATATCCGGTTGCGAAGAAGAAGATGGGAGGTCTACCGAAGGTACCAACTGAGCTCTCCCTGCAACCTCTGGCGTAGCCAAGAGATCTTCCACTTCCATCTCCTCGGAAGCGGCCGTCTGAATACCCCCAGATGCAACTTCAGGCACCTCCTCCTCAGATTCTGAAAGTATGGAGATAGAGTCCGGGGCGGTTACGGGCAATACTCCCAGTTCCGCAACAGCCACCTCTCCTTCTTCCATCTCCGCTTCGGTGGCCAATTCCTTCAATGTCGAGGCCGCGGAGGCCACAGTCTGAAGAGGCAAAGGTTCACCCTCCATGATTGATGTTGTGGGAATTGTTGACTCAGGAGCGATGGTCATCACTGCGGCCGGTATGAAAGCAGAACTTCTGGCTAGATCAGCTTCGGCTCTGAAATCTGAAGCCCTGATAGGAGTGCATCTGTCTCCTGAGGCCCCCAGGTCCAACGATGCTAAATCTGTTGAAGACTGTATTCGCATTGGAACAGGGCGAATGACCTCAGGAGCCCCCATGCAGGATAAAGGTAGAAAAGGGACAATAGCCCAGTTTGCAGAAGAAACCTCCATAAAAGTTGCAGTTGTGTCTGAGCTGGCAGTGATAGGGCCCTGAGACCAAAGCAAAACAACCTTCAGCACTAAATGAAGATGCAGATGAAGCAGCAAGCCTGAAAGGGGACCCACCTTTGAAGCAGGGTTCGCATCCTCGAAGTGGGGCGAAAGAGGAGGAAACTCCGAAGTTGAAGCGACAAAGAGTGAAGATATGTCGATCTCAGTGTCGAGCCCGGCAAACTCCTCTTGCAACTCCTCCTCGGAAGATGGCACCAGCAGCTTAGCAGGCTGAAAAGACAGAACACCTTTTGCAAGTACAAGCGGGGCTTCTGATTCAGGAGCATCCCCCTCACTGCCGCTGAAAGCCACTTCCTCCTCATCAGAGACGGTTGTAGAGCTACCCGATGATATTTCTACCCTGGCTACATGCTGTGGGGACGCCTCTAAAGCATGTCGGGATGTGGACCGGGTAATTATGCGCCTGGCCGGAACAGTACCCCACTTCGACTGAGTCTTGTGACCCTCCGGAGGTTGAATCGGCTCTTCTGTCATCCTTTCAACCTCAGTTTGCTCCTCGGCTGCCACTTCAACAGAAAAGGGACCTCTGAGGGCTATAGTAGAAAAAGCAATAGAAGTGTGAAACAGATGAGAAAGCACACTTACCCCCCGCCTTACTAGCCGACGTGGGGGAAGGCAGCCTGGTCTCCGCTTCGGAGGGTGCCACAATTGGCTCTTGAGTTGCGCAAAAAGGGAAGGGGTCAGAGTCGAAGACTTCTTTGAAAATCTGCAAAAGATGATGAAGAATGCAAATTGCAAGCTAATGATGTTACCCTGAACCGATGTCTGAGCAGCCTCCCTTTGCAACTCAAACTCATCGAATGAGGGAATGTTGGGGAGAGGGGTCCCAGTGTCCATCGCCACCGAAGTCGACTGCTGAACATGGGCCTTTTTGGCCTTCCCAACTGCAGCCTTGACTGCGGAAGCCTTCCTCTTCTTGCCAGGAGGCAGGGGAGTAGTGGTCGGTGCTGCAGCAGGGACTTCGAAATAAGTAGGCTTCTCGACCTGCGCAATAATCTTTCTATAGAGCCCCTGCCGCTTTATATCAGGCCGGTCTATTGAAAATGGCAGAAGGGTGATGGGATCAGTGGGTACGAAATTCAGATGCTAAGCAGAAAACACTGCAATCAGAAAAGAAGAAACCTTACCTGTCGGGCCGTCGTAGAATACAGAAAGTGGCCAGTACAGATAAGCTACCTCCTTGGAGCGGGAAGCAGCCTCCTTGATGAGCCAGCACACATCACCAAATATCTGGCACTTCTCTACTAAAGCTGCCAGATCATTATGGCCGTGAAAGTCAAGGCATCGAAATAAGTCAAGATGGTCCATGCCCCAACCATCGACATAATGAAATGATATAAACAGTGGCTTGTTCAATATGCCAGCTATCGGGCTTTCTGCAGATAATCCATGCAAATTCAGCAGAATGAACAGCCAGGACGTTTGCCTATAGTACGTCTGAGTTCTATCTTCTCGGCGTACAAACGTCCTGTATGGATGAAATTTATCAATTGGACCCTTCCAAGGAGCTACTGTCGGGAGCGGCTCTTCAACAGGGAATGGGTACTGCTGCTCCTCCAAGCGAGCGCCTCCCACACGGCACAAATGCTTCAAGGTCTTCATGAAAGTGTCTTCATTGATAGCAGCAAAGACAGGGACAAGCGGCTCGGAACTCTTTTCCTTCAATGCCCGACGTTGAGTCAGATAATTCTCCGCCTCCCTCGGGTGCTGTGAGTAAAGTTTTTTCAAGTGGGCCTCAGGAATATCAAACACGGGCGCAGGTTGCTGTTTCAGGAAGGAGCGCTCTGCCACATCCCAAAAGGCACCCCTACCGTCCCTGTAAAAACCGGTCCGGATGTTCCACCATTTGATATATTCCGATGTTACCCGGGGAACACGGTTAGAAACAGTGGGCACCCTGAAAACTACATCGTCCTGGCGATGATAGAAATCCCACCACAACCGGCCCTCGCCAACAATGACGGACCCGTGCTTGGCCCGGCTATCCAAAGGAAACTGAGCAGCTGAGGTGGGGATGTGTTGGTCGTAGCCGAAGTTCCGCCCAAATCGGAACGGATAGTATGGCTCCAAAAGAAGAAGGCCACCCTTCCTGAAAACTAAAACACTGGGCCGAATAGCCATGGCCCATCTGACTAGCTCCGGCTCCAGGATAGGCCGAGCAACTTCAGCCCCTGTGACAGGATGAGCATAAGTCTCTATCTCTTCCAGCTTGCACTCTCTCTGAGGATCAATCAAAGGAGCTGAACCTGCCGCCAAGCTCCAGAAATGAATGCTGCCAGGGGCGTCCACTGGTACCCTTATCAGTCGGCCCCTTATTTTAAACAACTGATCATAAAAGGGACCAGACTCAGCACTGGCGAATTCGATCATTCTAGGCAACACCGTATCTGCCTGCAAGGTTCTCGGAGCCAACTCAGGGAATATACTGCAAACCCAGGCGTTGAAGAAGTGAAAAGGACCCACGGTCCTCAAAGAACGGGGAGTCCGATGCTTGTGCAGGTTCCCCAAAGATTTATATATCAAACACAGGGCCACTGGGCAAAGCGACAGCTTCATCCCCCATGCCATCTGACAAGCTGGATATATGGCCTCTGGCCGAATGACTGTCTCGTCCCCTTGTGGGAGGGCGAAAGTACACAACCAGAAGGTGAAATAGGCCGCACAATGTGTGATGGGATCTACTCCTGCCGGATTGGGACCACCTTTGCCCGCATGACGCAATGAGGATGGCAGCGCCGACTTGTAGCGAGGGGCCCTTATCTGTTTGCTGGCAACTGGACCCAGGGAAGGAAAGTCTGCATACTTCAGGGGACCGTCAAAGAAATACTGGAGCCACTGCCCTATCCGGACCCTCAGTTTGCTGCCTTTCTCTCGGGGATGATAGCCTTTGGAGGACCCTCTGTTGTACGCCAGACAGATGGAGCGGTATACCTTCATCAGATACCGATATGAGAAGCCGATGGAATACTTGCCCTCGCCATCAGAGCTATCCTTCTCGGAATCTGTCAAGCAAACTTCCTCATACGGCTCGCCATCAATGGGCAGACCGGAGAGCTGTGATAAACTCCAGAGGTCCAGGGATGTCTCACCCTCCGCTGTATAAAAAGTGTTGAATAAAGGGCAGAACACTTCGAACATCCCGCAGCACAACCCTCTGGATATGGGATATCGAAATCTAGAAGCGAAAATGCTGTGATATACCCCGGCTCTGATCAGCACAGGGGCATACTCCTTCAGAACAAACTCTGTGAACTCCACTACCCCTACTCGGAATAAGTGCGCGTCAGTGATTTTGGTATCCCCGAACCAACCAGCGGCCAGATGGTACTTGAACTGAACGGCCGAACAATTCAGCACGAAGGGCTCTTCGCGATATCCCCACTTCAATGGTGCCAAGAACATGCCATAGCCGGGCTTCTCCCTATGAACTCGGCCGCTAGCATTATCCCACCGGGCAGGTGTGAATTCCGGGGCCCGGGCCAGCATCTTCTTCTCTGGTTCCAGCTCCGATATGCCGAGGACTGCATCCCAGTCGCGCTTTTCCCCAGGAAGATAGATGGCCTTGCTGCGATACACTGATTCCTTCAGGCTATCTCGCTCAGCAAGGATGGCAGCTTCAACTACGCGAGCTATCCGGTAGTCTCGCATGCCGCCTACTGTGAAAGTCCGGATGAACGGCATCAAATGTCGGTCCTTCGGGTGGTCTGGCCGATAGCCACCATCCCGCCTGAAGCATGTCTCGGTCGCCGTGGAGTATACCCGGGCCATCGACACTGTGTCAGTCTCAGAGTCAGACGATTCATCGACTGAAGCAATCCTGTCGTATCCGAAATCCAGATTGTGTACATTCAGCCAGTTTACTTTGGCCCGTGATATGTCGGGCTGGGCCGATGAGCTAGCACCAACAGCTCCGGAAGATGCAGCATCAGAACTGGAAGCCATCGCAGTGCCTGCAGTCGAAAAAAAAAGTGTGAATTAAAAGCCAGTATTATAAAGATTGTAACATGAGACTCTATGAAAATTTCGGCAGCATCTCCCCTTATTCGGGGTCTGCCCAATGAGAATAGGGAGTCACCAACCAAGAGGGGGTGATCCCGAAATCAAAAGAGATTAAATCCCCGTCCTGACGGGCAAAGAAAATGAGACGGCCGAGAGGAGAAGAAACCCCCGCCGATGAAAGAAAGCAGAAGAAGGAGAAAGAAGATGAAGAAAGAGAAAAAGAGGTTGAGAATGAGAAAAACAAGAGTCTCGGCGCCTCAAATAGAGGCCCGAGCGAGCAGGGTCTCGGCGCGATGAATTGCGCGCTGAGAATCCCTGGGCCGAGAGCCCCCGTCACCCAAAAGGGCGCGCCGAGAACCTGGGCCGAGAGCCCCCTTCGGCCAAGGGCGCGTCGAGAGCCCCCAGGCCGAGAAGCCCTCCTTCGGCCGCGCCGAGAGCCCCCAGGCCGAGAAGCCCTCCTTCGGCCGCGTCGAGAGCCCCCAGGCCGAGAAGCCCTCCTTCGGCCGCGCCGAGAGGCCCCTCACGCCGAGAAGCTTCGCGCCGGAAGGTCTTGCGTGCCGAGAAGCCTTGCGCCGAGAGGGTCATGCCGAGAAGCCTATGGCCCCGTGCCGAGAAGCTCCGAAATGTTGAAAACAAAGAAAATATGAAGATGAAAAATATGAAAATGAAAGATCCGTGCGCAGAATATTGTTGCAACGAGATGATCAGGTCTGAGAACCGGATTGAAGACAAATTGAGGAAGATACCCTCAAATGACGGAAGACACCTGCAAGCCCCGTGCCGCTTATTCTGCGCTTACGCCGCCCGCAGGTGGGGGGCATTTGTTGACACCTTGAAAATGAACAAAGGTCGAAGCAAGATTGAAAAGAGGGTCGGACCAACAGTGAAAGACCATTGATGAAGCTCATCAACCATTCACCCGGCTAAAGCCCTTGTCGGCCAAGCTGATGCCCGGTGCCGATGTCACTCAGACGCAGCACTGGTAGAGCAGTAGTCACTCGACTGATGAGACCTCCTGGCACACTTTAATGAGAGCCGCATTACTGCTTCGTCCAAGAATCCATGGATCATATGTCAGGGTAAGTCAGATGTCGGCTTAATGACAGATGTAATATGAGATAAAGATGAAGCCGGTACCGACAGATGAAGATTGTAAAGGCTTTTGCAAAGTCAAAACAAAAGAGGAATCGTCTCCACAGATTATATATACCCGGCTGAGGTCTTCCCAGACTAAAGCTGATGTCCGAGCTCGTCACCATTCAAGTGACGATATCGATAAGATGATACCCGGTCTTGTCACCGTTCAGATGGCAATACTGATGAAACCCCTGTCTACGGACTGATGAAACCCCTGTCTACGGGCTGATGAAAACCGTGATAATGATCTTAATACAAGCTGTGTCACCAATGGAAGACCCTGTTGGGTGATGATACCCTTGAAAGACCCAAATGGGCCTGTGTGAAGGTGGCGCCGAGAGTCACTTGCCAAACCCAAAAGAGGGCGCCGAGAAGCTGAAGGCAGGCGCGCCAGGAAGCTTTAGGTGGGGCGCGCCGTGATGAAGCCTGTCGAGAAGGGGGAAATGGCTATAAAAACCCCTCCCTTCGAATAGAAAAAGAAGAGAGAACAGAGAAAAAAAAGAGGGAGAACCGATCAAAAAAAAGAAGAAGAAGAGACAGCAAGAAAGAAAGAGAAGAAGTCTGAGAGAAGAAGAAGAAGAAAAACCCCAGGTGGGCTGCTCGGGGGAGGGAGAGGAGTCAATGCTCCACCCTCCCCCCCCATGTTTGTTGTTTTCTTGATCTGCCTCCATATGTAATAGTCTATATCTTCGTGTTTGATTATTCATACGATGTCGAGAGTTATCTTTTCGCTTCCCCCTGTTCCCCTCCTCTTCTATTCTTTGGCTTTTGCCTTGCAGATGATGTAAACAATGCTTATGAGATGAAATGAAATGGGCAATTGAAAGCCCTTCCCTTCATCCCTCTGTGTATATATATACGTCCTCTATCTGAAATGTCCGATGGTTCATATGCTCTCGGCTTCAGAGTTTCCCTACGAACCTGTTCTTCAGAGGAGCGTAGATAGGATCCCTGTCCATATCCAATGGGCTACTGGGTTCTGTCTTCTTCCCCCTTCCTGTCTCGATGGCAGATTCATCGCATATGTGTGAGTCCCTCTCAAGGCCCTCAATGCCCCTTGTGTTGTTCAGGAACCAGAGACATTAATCTCTTGGTTCCTTGAACTGCTGACTACACAAGGATATGTTTTCTCTGCAGACGGATGCTATTCCGCGGATTCTAGCGGATGACGATCTCGATCTCTCGACCCCCCCATTCTAACCCCTTGGATGACTAGGGTCTGGAGTTTCGATGCTAAAGGTTCCTCAGTCACCGGTTTTTAGATGCTATTGGGTTTGTCTAGGGGATCAGAGACAGTCATCTCTTGATCCCCAGATGGCCGGCGGCAGAAATACATGAAGTCTTCAGAAATCCAGATGATAGTCTCGTTCCCCGTCGATTCTACCCTCCAGATCCCCCTTGGCCCTTTCTCAGGGAAGCATCCATGAAATCCCCCCTCCTGCACTTCAAATTCGGCTTCGATCGCAGCCAGAAAGCTCAGGAATCCCAGAAGCAGAGTATCGTTTGAGCTCTGTAAATCTTGAAACCCTGTAGCAATTCCACCTTCTCGACGTACAAAATTCCCCGCCGAGAACTATCCTGCCGAGAGGCCTCCCTCTTCAGCAAACCGACAAAAGCCATCTAAACCCTTCATGCAAACCTCCCAGCCCACAGGCTCCCGGCGCCAGGCTCCCGGCGCGGCCATGAGCGCGCCGGGAAGCTCCACGCCGAGAGCCCCTTTTCTTTGTTTTTGTTAGGCCGCGCCGAGAGCCCTCTTTGGGCCAATTAAAGCCACGCCGAGACCCCCCTTGTTTGGTTAAGAAGCCACCGCCGAGGCCTTCATTCGGCCAGCTAAACCCATGCCGAGAACCCCATTTTTTGTCAATATAAAACCATGCCGAGAGCCTCTCCCTTTTGGCCAACTAGAGCCACCGCCGAGACCCTTCTTCTTGGCCAAATGAAGTCCAGTCAGAGACCCATCTCTGCAATACCGTTCATCAGCCTTCTGATCTCTTTACACATATGTCCCGGGGATGTTCAGAGACCGTCATTGATGTCTTGAGAAGACACATTATTGGGGAAGACCTCCCCTACAGTCTTCATTCTTGATCCGGATTTCACCCTCATGAACCCAGAGGGCCATGTCATTGCATGAGTTCTGAGGGGTTTCGAGGGGATATTAATCGATGGTATAAAGGCAAGCGATGTCCCGGGGCCCGGTGCCCATCCTCGTTCGGTTGTCATCCCGGCATTATGTGGATGATGACCTATCTTCTCTTGGCATAATCCAAGTTGAGGGGACATGCTGCCGAAATTCACACATACCTTGCCAAGTAAATGTGATGCTTTCTATCTCAACCCCACCAGCCTGTGGAGTTATGTCCTTGCATGCTCTCCGATGGCCCTTTGAAGGGGGATGTAGATGCAACATCGCGTCTGCACGGAGCGCGTCATGTTACGCCAGTACTTACTCGGATTCCGGGTCAATTATGCCCGATCTTTTACGGATCCCACCCTGCCACTACATGGGTGGTTTCCTATTCCCCACTTGGCATGGTCCAAGATGGTGGGAATATGCCGTCGGTTTTATCCCGGAAATAACCAACCCCTGCTTCGTCTAATCCATTTAACGTCTTGCAAGTGAACGAATTCCGTCTCTTTTGAGCATGCGGCTTTACCGCTGTCATCCTCCTACCTTTAGCGTTTAATCAAGGGTTGTCCTTCCTTGGAAGGGCGTAATTAACGTCATAGCCTTTATGGTATGACGGACTTCTGGTCCAGACACGATCACCCACAATCGACTGACCAAGTCAGATCGAGCGCACAATAGAATCGTCACTCCGGTGACTGGCACGCCAATAGATCAATAAATAATAAATCAATCAATAAAAAAATATAGGATAATAAAAATCCGCGTTCCACAATTGCTGAAAAGCTAAGGGTTTTTCTCTCCCTATCCGTGGTTTTATCCTTGGTTTGTTCCAACCATTTCTCCGTGGTTTCTCAACCAAATGGGGTGCCATTCGAACCGGTTGGAAGATAATTCTATCATCTACGGATTTTATGTTGATATTTTGAGCTGATTTTCATTGGAAACCCTAATTTTGAGACTGGCTTCTAAGGCTCTATAAATAGGACCATAAGGCCAAGCTTTGAAAGGGGGAGATCTCAAGGTCACGGCGAAGCTATGCCAAATTCTCAAGCGACCTGCAGTCAGGGAGGGAGGCTTTCTACATCCTTCCAAGCCTCCGGTTCAAAAGAGTAGTTATTGACTTGAGTTTTTAGTCATAAAGTTGGGTCATTAGTTCGTTCATTGCATGTTTATTTCTCCACTTCTTTCCACGTTCTTTCACTACATCATAGCATTTTCACACATTCCCATCTGTTTTGACGCCCTATAGGGGTTTAAAAACCTCCTAGGTATCGCCCATTCCAAGTTATTATGTCGATTTTCCGTTTCTTTCTATAGTTACTATGCATCTTAGGGCTAATTTGGGTATTCTTTTCGTGTGCTTCACGTTGTTTTACAGGTCAGCATCATCGCAGCACGAGGTCCATCCCCTCTGGCCGGCCGAAAGGGGTGGATGATCAGGTCCCACAACCTTGGAGTCTGGAGATTTGGACGGCCATCATTCGTCCGTTTGTAGATTTGAGCGGTCCTATACGAGCCGTTCCGATCGCGCGCGCGGCCATCTACGAACCGCCTTGTTGCTAGACTCGTCTGCATCCCGCTTCCATATTCGGCGCTGTGAGCGGTCTGTCGAATGACCGTTCCATATACGAAGCGGTTCCTCCAGGACCGTTCACTTCTGCGACGCTGCATTCTTTAGGCGAGTGCTTTCTCCCTCATTCCAAGGTACGTGTACCCTTCAGTACATCGTGCCTTGGTGGCGATCACGATCACACACACCTCTTCACCCTTTCTTTCTTTCTTCCTTCATCTCGCTTGTCTTTACATTTTGATTAATAGAAAAGGAAGGTAAGAAGGAGGAAAGGTGGGGAAAACATGTCAACATCCCCTTTTTTGGCGATCACGGTGGGACTCCTAGTGCCCATCGTGTTAGTGTTTTGCTGACCCATTTATGTGTTTCGTTAATTTCCTTCTTTGAGTATTTCAGGTTGATCTTTGGCCCATCTTGCGTTTCTGTCCTATGGAGTTTACGCGGTCTTCTATGAGCCGCCTATGTTCTTGAACGGCTGAAGGTTGACCGTCCTGTGATCATCACAGAGCTCATGTCGTGCCAACCCGTTGCACCCAGTGGTTCTATATAAACCGTCCACTTCCTATCGCGGTCTAATACAGACTGTTCATCGTTGCTGGCTAAGGTATGTTGCTGGGTTTACATTTGTGATTTCTGTGGATCTTCCACGGTCGTTTTAGGTCCGTTCCAGACTCTGAGCGGTCTGTCGAAAGACCGCCCATCCAGGTACACCTCTGAGCCTCATTGTTGGGTCATTTCGGCATTTTGTGGTTTATTTTATATTTTTGGCGTTACTCCCTGCTTTAGAGCGGTCCATTCCAGACCGTTGGCTCTCCCTGAATGGTCCACTCCATACCGTGTACGTCTGAGCGGTCTTCATCAGACCGTCCTTTACTGCTACAGTGCACTCGAGACTACAATTTGCTCATTGGTTTATATCATTACATATATATATACTTGGTGCTGTTTGGATCTCCCCCTGTTGGTGTCATATTGTTGCATGGTTGTGCTCATTTCATTTTCTCATATTTGCTTGATTATTGATTGCTAGATCTAGGCTAGATTTTGCATGCACTCCGGTGCGCATAGGGGCATACATACTCTTCATTAGTAGTTGCATTCCTACCGAGGTAGGGTTTCCTCTTGTCTCCATACTCCTTGGAGCCGACTAGGAGACCTTTCTGAGGGCCTCCGTAAGTCCCCGTGAGCCGTGGATTCCCACACAGACGCCGGGTAGGTTGTACCGTACCACCCCCCAGTCTAGGGTTTGCATCCGCGAGAGAGAGAGTTCCTTAGAGTCATCCAGTTCCCCATTTCTCACCCTGGTTAGGTACCCTATGGTTGAGTGAACTCACATCTTAATCAATCCACTAAGGTCCTGAAAGGAAAAATTCATAAAATATGTCGCGCATCATCCATAATTTGAAGTGTTTCACTTGGTTGTCTCTCTTCTCATCCCTTTCCTCTCTTGCGTGCATTACGTGATTGTTGTTTAAATCTTGGTTAGGATTGTTTGCCTCTTCTCCCTAGGTACTCCAGTGTATGTGGAGTTGTTTCTTCCCCTCAAGATCACCTCCTAGGGGCAGCTCGCATTTCCATTCCTATTTCAATCCTCTGTTCGATTCACCTCCCACCATGTCGTCCTACAATTTCTCCCATTTCCATGAGGATTCCCTCCCTCAGGGACTTCTCGAGGACCCTCCTAGGGTCGCCCACATGCAGGGAGGAGAAGGGACGGCCCCTCCTCTCCCGACCATTGTCATCGAAGGTCCTCATCCCTCCCTTTCCAGTTCCTCTTCACAAAATTCGGCCAGTCAGGTTCTCAACAAGATGGCCCAACTTGATCCAACCCAACTCCACCTCTTGAAACAGGCTCTGCAAGGGGTAGATGCCTCGCCCTCAATACCCTCTTCTAGCATGACTGCTGCCGCCACCCCCACATCCCCGATTGTTGGATTAGGGGCCACTTCTGCGGCCCCCATTGATCTTACCCCCGTTCGTCCTCAGGCTCTTCGATTCTCCGCCATGGAAGCGGGCCAGGCTTCTACCTCGGCCCATCAGCCGCTTGATAAGGGGAAGACCCAGATCCCCTCCAGTTCTTATGTTGATCCTTACACCACCTTCTCTTCAGCGTCGCAGGCCCTCGTGGCCCCGGCTGATTTCGTCCGTCTGCAACCAGGGGCCGCCCAGTTGGCTCACGCGGATATGGGCCCTTCCTTGGCCCATTATCCATCTTATGGGCTATCCCCTCAATCAGTTTACCCGTCAGCTCCATACTCTGGTTCGGTCCTTCCAGTCGTGTCTCCTCCTTCCCAGGAACGGGAACTTCTGGACAAATGGGCTGCCATGTAGCAGTAGATTGACCTCCTCCACTAGCGGGTCAGCCTACAATCTTTAGCTGATGTCCCCATTCCTAACTTCAGAGACATTCGTTTTCCTCCTCAGTCCGAGCTCCCCGTATACTGGAAATACGACGGGAATGGCAACCCGTTTATTCACGTCAGAAAGTTTCTCTATGAATCAACGCAGTTTCAGCATGACGACCGCCTGATGGCGTATATGTTCCGTCGATCCTTGATGGGGTCGCCCTTGAATGGTTCTACACCTTGCCTCTGGAGGAGGCAGAAAGTTTCAAGACCGTGAAGGAGAAGTTTGTTCAGAGATTTCAGGATCGGGTTGGTCCCGAGTATTCCTTTACAGACTTAGTGGCAGAAAAGATGAAGTCAGATTAAGACTTTGCAGCATATGCCGACCGATGGAGGCAGATGGCCTCACGTGTGCCCGGGCAGATCCCGGAAGAAGAGAAAGTCAAGCTATTAATTTCTAATGCCACCCCGACATTCCGGAATATCCTGGCAATGAACGACATATCTAACATGCACCAATTGTACAGTCGGGCTCGGTTCATAGAAACCCAGTTCAAAGACTCCCCCATCCATTCATTGTTTGAAGCCCAGAAATCCAAAACCACCCGAAAATCCCAAGGCCCAGTTACCGAGGGAGTACAAACTAATGAGCAGGTCCAGGCGATTCTGTTCCCTAACCAGCCTGCTTTACCCCGTTTCCAGCAACCCCCACGCAACCCCAGTTCTCCGTTCCACAAGCACCCCGACCCACTTTCCAAGCTCCTCAGCATCCACAACAACCACCTCCACCACCACAGCCTCAACAGCCACCCCAATACCATAACGTTCCTCCTCTTGCTGGTTATGGGCCTGCTCGACTGAGACTCAAGAGAGTCAATTACCCGCCACTTTCAGAAACCCTCCCCGACATCTTTTCAGCTCTAATGTACACTGGTGACATCCAATTGCCTCCGGAGCGTCAGAATTGGAATCTGGCAGCCGATCAGTCAAGATATTGCATGTACCATCCGCAGCCCGGGCACACCATAGAGAGATGCTACCAGTTTAGAGATCTGGTGTATGATCTGCATGAGGGCCAGAGGATTGATTGGGCCCAAATGCACAAGTTGATTGAAGATATCAAGGAGAGAAGAAGACAAGCCAGGCCACAGCAGGCGGCACCCCAGCAGCAGTAGTTCCAGCAACCCCTACAACAACAACAACCCCCATAGCAGCAGCAAGGCCTCAGGATTCATCCGAATCCCATGCCAGAACATCCGCCCGCTCCTCAGCAATAACAGCAACAACAGTCGCCGACGCCGGCTCAAGTGAATGCAGTCCACCTCCCAGTCCCTAACACTGTGTTGTCTTTTGATGATGAGACCCCCGCTCACCTTTTGGCCTTTCACCATACCAATTCCCTCGCGCCCCATGTTCCCGCCATCCTTCGACCCACCACCTTCTCTACCTCTCCACCCACTATCCCATCTCGACCACCTTTTACCCCCGCCACGTTCCCCACCATTCCGCCAAGCCTCCCGCCATCACCTGCCATACCCTCCATCATTACCCCTCCACTTAACTCTTCACCCATTACCACTCCGCCAGGGCCTGTCAGGCCGACCTCCGCCATTCTCACCCCCATTTCTACCCCTTCCACTTACACCACTGGGCCAATTGGGGGTCCATCTGAGGCCGTGCCGGCACGACAATGCGCCCTCCGGAGCGGGCGTGCATTCCATAGAAGTTACCCTTTCCCTGGTGCATCTACACCCAACCCTCAAGTTTCTTCCTCAACAATCGAAGCAGAAGAAGTAGACCCCATGCCAGGCACGAAGTACGACTTGCTACAGCACTTGGATCGGATGCCGGCCAAGATATCTATTTTGGAGTTGATTAAAAGGTCCACGCTACATCAGGATGCCCTCAGGGCTTTTCCTGCAGAAGGTTATGGTCAGCGAGGACGTGGCGGTGGACAGCTTGCTGTTAGTGTTGGCAACTATTACCAGGGGGCCTTCCATTTCATTTTCTGAGTCAGAATTGGCACCCCCGGAGGCACGACAGATGCCACTCTGCATTACTATTTCCTTAAACAAAGTGGCAGTTGAGTCAGCCCTAGTGGACACGGGAGCATCAATAAATGTGTGTCCACTTAGTACACTGCGTGCCTGTAATATTTTTGAAGAGATGCTTCGGCCAACGCCGACTATAATTGCAGCGTATGACAACTCCAGACGAGCGTGCCATGGGGTCATGACGGTTCAGGCCAAGCTAGGGCCTTTGGTGATGGATGTGGAGTTTTATGTACTGGACATAGACCCAATGTTCAAGGCAATTCTGGGTCGTCCATGGATAGATAGTTTGAATGCTGTGCCTTCAACCGCCCACCAATGCCCTAAGTTCCCATTCCAAGGCCGGGTAGTTAAGGTGAAAAGTATCTCCACCGTCCAGTCAGTTGATGCAATTGCAGATAAAATTCTTCCTACTTTGTGGCTGAGTAACAGGCCAGTTCTTTCTGTGATGGACTTAAATTATTCATGGGCATAATCGTCACGCAAGCCCGCCACTATGCCGATAAATGTGAAAATTAAGTCCAAGATTCGAGATTCGAAAGCGTGGCGTATGATTTTAAAATTGGGCAATCAGTCGGGCATGGGCCTCGACGCGCAATTGCAGGGGCGGACTAAGCACGTCCCTAAAGGCAGAAAGATGGGTCGGAGAGGCCTTGGCTACCGGGAGTCAGCACTGTCTATACTGGGAGACTCCGGGCCACTAACGTGGGACTACCGTCAACACTTTATGAAAGGCCCGTTACAGCCAGGCACTTTGAAGAAGCCGCCGCCCTGTTCTGATATGAAGATTGATGCCACCCATGGTGTTGCTGACCCACCGCCGCCGCTGAAGGGGCTAGTGGGTGATATGGAAGATTTTTGTAGTTGCTTTGAGAAGCTGTTCCGAGAAGAAGAAGCTCATCCGAAGAAGATGGAGATGCAGCTGGTGAAGCATTCTCCGACTGAGCTAGTGCAACGGAGGCCATGGGAAGTGGGGAGCTCCATCACTACCTTCTCTTTGTCCCCGTCCCGTCTTGCCTCTTTGTTTGAACAATTGGGGTTTGTTCCCCATTCCCCTACGATCATGGTCGACTCGTACTTCACGGAAAGACCACTTGAAATCCTGTTTGTGCCATGTGCATGTGGGCGCTGCCCACCCATTGATTTATCAACCCTGTTTACTCCTCCTTCCCCCACTGCCCAACTCCACGAAATGTGGTTTTCATCCTCCGACCCATTCTTCGATTGCATCTTCCCCGATCTGTTTCCCATGCAACTCCCTCCACCCTCGTCTTCTTCTTCCTGTTGTATGATCACCTCCGACCTCCAAAAAAAATGCCAATTTTAAAACGGAGGTATCAATGGAGGATTACGCTATGTTCTGCTCGTCTTCCCAGGGGCACGAGACCCCTGCTCCTTTCCCCGTAGACTTCCTGTCCCCTAGGTTAGATGTACATTCTGTAGAGTCTCCTAGGTTAGTAGAGTCAGTTGGGGTAGAGTCTAGTTCTAGTGTGGTCAGCCCTTCCACGTCTGCGGCACTCTCTGTGATGCATCATTTTATATCCGTCCCAGATAGGTTCCTCCAAGATTTACCTCAGAGATGTCATGCCCTTCTTAAATGCCCTGAGTTTATAGAGACCGCGATTGTTTTAGAAGATGATGAGGAATTAGAAGGGGTGTGGGGCAATGACAGGTTAGGTGTATATGAAGTCATAGATGAGAAGGACCCAGCCGATGATGAGGAAAGCGATGCGGATGACACTGCCAATCTGTACGCACAGGGGTCAAAGAGATTTGGTGAACCTTCGACGGTAGTGGATGAACCCACTAAAGAGATCAACCTTGGAACAGAAGAGGACCCCAGGCCCATAATTATTTCTGCTAATCTCCCTCCTCAGGTTGAAGAGGAGCTGATCAAGGTTTGAGGGAGTACAGTGATTCATTTGCCTAGTCCTATGAGGACATGCCGGGTCTTGATCCCACGTTGGTTGAACACCGACTTATTCTTAAACCAGGGGCAACACCCGTTAAACAGAAAGAAAGAAGGTTCCACCCGCAAATGGCCTTGAGAATCAAGGAAGAAGTCGATAAATTGCACAAGGCCAGGTTTATGAGAGTGGTTTTATATCCGCAATGGGTGGCGAACATAGTCCCGGTAATGAAGAAGGATGGAAAATTTTTGATTTGTATCGATTTCAGGGACTTGAATAAAGCATGTCCGAAGGATGATTTCCCACTTCCTCACATTGATGTACTGGTAGACAACACAGCTGGGTATGAGGCCCTCTCATTCATGGATGGGTATTCTGGTTACAATCAAATCCGCCTTGCTCCTGAGGACCAAGAGAAGATCTCTTTCACCACGCCCTGGGGCACGTACTGTTATGTCGTTATGCCATTTGGATTGAAGAATGCAGGTGCCACATATCAACGGGCAATGATGGCTATCTTCCACGGCATGATGCATGTGTACTTGGAAGCTTACGTGGATGATATTCTGGTAAAGTCGAGGTCCAAAGAAGAGCACCCCGCCATTTTAGCCAAGGTGTTGCAAGGGGCTAGGGAGTACAAGCTGAAAATGTATCCAAAGAAATGCGTGTTCGGAGTCGCATCGGGGAAATTGCTTGGGTTTATAGTTAGTAAACGGGGGATTCAAATTGATCCGAACAAAGCGAAGGCTGTTAAGGAAATGCCGCCACCTAAGAACATCACTGAGCTCAGAGGTTTGATTGGGCGTCTACAATTCATCAGAAGATTTATATCTCAACATTCGCAAATGTGCTGCCCATTTTATGAATTGTTGAAGGTGTAGACACGCTAAATTTGACACTATGTTGAGTAAATTTCATGTTGCGATATAATGCCCCAAATGAACTTCATCACTGGATTAATAAATAGGTTTTTCTCTCTTTTTTTTAATTCGCGACTGACACATGGTCGTTTCTTTCTAAAACACGCCCCTGGACCTGTCGCCTATTAGTGAACGGCGCCTGAATCTCAAGCGTGTTCCTCAAGCCTTACGAATCCTATTTAAAATCAATTTATGGAAGTAACGCCCTTTCTTAAGATGCTAATTGATAAACGTGCCCGTCCCTTGGACGCGTGTCATATTTTAAAATATGGAACGTCTCAATTTTCAAACCTAATAGGCGGCCGACCCTTGGGCACTATTTATGAATAGCGGCCGTGGCCCGGTTGCGATTTCTATTTCGTCTCCAAGTTGCATTGTACCTTCCTAGATTGAGCATTGCTATTATTTAACACTCTATTCACCTTTGGAAAGGGTGTCTCTGGCCCTTCCTCCCTTTGATCTTCCATAAACCACTATAAATACCCCCCATATTCTCCTTCGCGCGTGAGTGAGAACCTGAGGGACAGAACCTGAGAGGGAGAGCCTGAAGAGAAACCTGAAGGAAGAAGACACCCTGATGAAGCTCATTGCATCATGTTCTTGCTGTTCTTTACAGCCATTGAATTTCAAGTTTTAAAAAGGAGTTCCTCTCTCGGTCCTGCTGACATGAGCAAAAGGGAGATCCTTCTCTTCTTCTTTCTTTCTTCTTCTTATTTCGCTCAATCACACTCTCATCTTCTTCATCATAGTGGGTACTCATGTTAGTTTCATGCCAGTGCCATTAGATATCTTTGCATTATAATCTCATATATTAGTTATTGCATTCACATACTCTCCATCCTACACTCCTCCTAGGGGTTTAAAAACCCACCAAAGATGTGTTCATGCACAATTTCATACTATTTTACACACTAAGGATTTGATACTACACATTGGCTAATCCGGTTTATTTTTCTTTGTTTATACTTTCTTTTCAAGGTAATCAACAATAAAAACCCACTTCGTCGGCCGGCTGATTGAAGGAGGAAGAAAAGAACCCAACCACTCCCGCTTACCAGGTATCTATGCGATCACATTCTCCTATTTTGAGGGCATCCATACCCTCTGGCGATCACCCTTCCTTTAGAGCATCACATGCACTTTTTCTTAATCCTCATATGAATTGACATAAATTTTCCCTTTTCAAAACATGTCTATTTGACACGTTCCACAAATTGGGCGATCACGGTGGGACCCTTAGTGTTTTTATTTTGATTACCATCCCACTTGGCACCCTCGCGTGCCCCCCTCCTTTGGCGCCCTCGTGTGCCCCTCCTCTTGGCACCATCGTGCGCCCCTCCTTTTGGTACCCACGCGTACCCCTCCCCTTGTGCTCCACGTAGCACCCTCCTCTCTTGCACCACGTGTAATTAACCACCGGATTAGCCATTTTGGGAACCATCTATAGCATGTTTTGAGGGAGGAATCAACTTTCTATTTGTTTTACTGATACCGCGACTGCTACGCAGTCGCCATTTCTTGATACATGCCCAATGTAAGGGCGCCGTTTATTCATTTATACTCATTTTGCGTATTCCATTTGCTATAAACAGCGCCTCTGTTAGAGGCGCCATTTCTGCTCCACGCCCAACACCGAGGCGCGTTTCATCCATTTTACCCCTTCGTGGGCACACTGTCAGGGGAACGCACTGTCCCCTCTTGACCGCACCCTGTTCCCAGGCGCCTTTCACAATTAGCGCGGCTGTCATACAGTCGCAATTTTGCATATAGCGACCCAGTCCCGGGCGCTATTTAATTGTGTTTTAGCAGAATCTCCATTTTGTCTTGATTTGTTTTATTGGTGGTTATCATATTGATTATCTGCACATTTGGCATTTTGGACACGGTTGAGAGACCTCCTCTCTCATTGCCCATAGGCTATCCCTACACTTTCTTGGGAAAGGGACGACCCTCCATTGAGCATTCCATCTCTTTGGATCGGGAGTTTCTTAACCAAGACCTCCATAAGTCCTCGCACTCGTGGATTTCCTCACGGACGCTAGGCTGGTTGTACCTTTGAAGTACCCAGAAGTTAGATACCCCTTGCGTTGGTGAGAAGAGAGAGGAAGAACCTAGTTTGACTCGGAGTACTCCCAAATTGAAAACTAGGATCTCCCTTGAATCGAGAGTTGAACACTTTATTAAAAATCCATTTGTTAAGCTCAAGAGAACCCTAAAAATTTCCCTAATCATCACAACTTGTTTGACGGTTCATTTGGATCATTTACTTGAAGTGTTTATTCTTCCATTATATCTTGCTTACTGCATTGATTTCTCATCGTAATCATGAGACTTCGTTCAGGTAAAATTGTTCAAATGGCCGATCAAGAGTACTCTTATGATTATGAGGATGGTCAATATGACCAAGTCCAAGAGGTCCCCCCTAATGAGTTTGTCCAGTATGATGACTTCCCGCAAGGCTTCACTCGATCCGAGGGGAACTACCCCATTTCTCATCCTCAAATCTACATGGTGGACACCACCAACCAGGGAACTGATTCCCCTTCTCAAACTCAACCCACCACGCAAACCACTTCTGGGAACACCTCTTCATCTATTAACGTCAATGACCTCATCAGGGCTCTATCGCAATTAGATGAGACTCAACGCCAGGCGATACAAGCCACCCTTAAAGGGAAGTCAGTCCCTTCCTCTTCTTCTAATCCCCCTCAGGCCGCAGATGGCCTCCGGATTCATATCACCAATGACCAGGCGGTCTCCCAAAGGGTCCCATCCCGTCCAAGGACCCCCGTCATGACTACGCCAGCTCACTTGGCAAGTCATTCTGTGGCTAGGCCACAATCAACCCCACCTCCTCAGCCTTCAAAACGGCCTGTGCTAGATCCTCTCTCCGAACGACCGACCCCGGTCGAGTCAAATACAAGCACAATGCTGCTCCAAAAGATTGATAGTATGGAAGAACAAATCAGGAAGATGTCAGTTTCTAAGGATCCGCCAGAAGTCACCGTACCCATCATGCCACCCTTTCATTTGCCACCTTCAGAAATGCCAACCTTTCGCCGTTATAATGGAATGGGCAACCCGTTCATTTATTTGAAGGACTTTCGGTACGAAACATCCTTTTGGCAAAATAATAAAGCTTCATTGGCCTACTTGTTCAGAAGGTCCCTGGATGGTCCAGCTCTGGAGTGGTTTTACTCATTAGAACCGACTGAGGCCAGAGACTTCGATGTGGTGAAGAGGAAGTTTTTGCAAAAGTACCGGGACCGTGTTGGTCCGTCTTTGTCAGTTACTGATCTTGTTGCTGAGAAAATGAGGTCCGATGAGGATTTCATACAGTTTGCTGATAGATGGAGGGTTATGGCAGAGAAATTGAAAGATACATTGTCGGAGGCAGAGCAGGTAAAGATGATAATCCTTAACTCAACTCCACAATTCCGGCACATTCTGGCCATGAATAAACTTAGTACAATGGAGGAACTATATGAACGGGCCCGGTATATTCAAACCCAAATGAAAGATTCACCTATCATAGGCATGTTCGAACTGAGGCCGAGGCTTATAAGAAAGAATAACAATGCAAACCCTAATGGTGCCACCACCGAAGGGACTGTTACAAATGAGCAGGTGGGAGCAGTTGGCAATCCTGCATCCTTTCATAATCCATCCAATCCCAGACCTTTGCAACCATTGCAACCACAACCTTATTTTCTCCCCCAACCCCCACCTCAACAAAACAATCCCATGCAACCCTTTCGACGTCCACCTCTTCCACCAAACCAGAATATGCCTCATAACCCTCCTGCTCCCCAGCATTACCACAACGTACCTCCACCTGCTAACTATGATCCCCAGCAACCTAGAAGGCCCATGGGCCCTAAAAGAGCCGAATACCCACCATTGCCAGAAAGCCTTCCAGATATTTTTAATGCCCTCATGGCCGCCAATCTGCTTGTCTTGCCAAAAGAAAGAACAGCCTGGCCGCAAAATGTCGATACCTCCCGATATTGTGTTTTCCATAGGCAGCCGGGTCATAGTATAACCCACTGCTTTCACTTCAAAGATTATATATATGATTTGAATGACCAAGGAGGTATAGATTGGGATGAGATGAGAAAGGTCGTGGCCTCCATGAAGGCGACAAGGCCTCCCCGTCAGCAACAAGGTCCACAGCAGCAGTCGCAACAAGGTCAGCAATAACAGCAGGCTCCTGCACCACAGCCAAATATGGGGATCGTTAATAGTCCTCTACCGGAGCACCCGGTTCAAAATCAACAAGTGAACCTTGTCACCTCAGTCCACGAAGTGGAGAGAGGACAGGGCTGGCATGAAGAGCGCGCCTCTGTCGGGGCCATTCACCAAACCTCCAGTCAACCACCACAATTGTTAAGAAGGCTCCAACCTGTATCCTCCTTCCAACCGCCACATCCCCTTATACGTTCTACCACTCCAGGGCCACTTAACCCTAATCCTACTTCTTCACGGCCTCTTCTTATACGCCAACCCACAAATTCTCCCTCACCTTAAAACCCCCCACCAAATAGGCCCCTCCTTATCCGCCCCCCGCTGGCGACCGTTTCCCCTCCGGTTCCACCACAACCTACCACGTCTCCCACCGTGCTTCCGAAGCCCTTCCTTGTCACCCGGCCTCCACCCCCACCTTCCGATAACCCTCAGCCGGCGAGGCCCCTTATAAGAATCCCTCCTTCTACCAATCCTGCCCCAACATCTAACACACCTTCCACAGTTCCCTCTACCTCCTTTAACCCTTTACCTACTCCAGGCCCGACAGAGGCGTCGAAAACAATGGTGCTCCGTAGTGGACGGATGTTCCACCGAGTGTTTCCCCAACGGGAGCAGGAGCCGGTGCAAGAACAGGGAGAACAGGAACAAGAGTCTGTACCGAGCACGGAATATGATTTATTAAAACATCTAGACAGAACGCCGGCCCGGATCTCTATTCTGGAATTGATTAGAAGATATACTACACATCAGTTGGCCTTAAAGCAATACCTGCAGAAAGTAATGGTGAATAAAGATATTCCAGTCGAACAGGTTACTACAGTGTTAACTCCAACCAGCAATCAATCAGCCATTACTTTTTATGAACATGAATTGGCTCCTCAGCCGGCCAGAAAATACGCACTGTGCATTACTGTTGATATTAACAAAGTGGCAGTAAAATAATGTTTGGTTGATACCGGGGCATCAATTAATGTTTTGCCACCAAGTACTTTGAAAATGTGTGGCATTCCGAAAGTCAAATCCGGCCATCTACTATTACCGTCACGGCCTATGACAATACTAAGAAACCTCCCCTGGGGATGATCACTTTAAAAGTGGGTTTGGGTCCGGTCACAATTACAGCGGATTTTCACATTCTAGACATGGATCCGACATTCAACGGCATTTTGGGCCGTCCTTACATTCAGGAGCTTGATGCTGTGCCCTCCACGAACCATCAATGTATAAAATTTTCGCACAAAGGGCGCATTATCAAAGTTACCAGTATGCCCATTTTGCCAACAGAGGATATACACTCTGCGACATCGGTGCCTTCTATATGGCCTTCCAATAGGCCTTTGCTCTCAGTATTGGATGTTGCCGACCTGCGGCATGACTTGTTAAGGCCTTCAGTTACTAAGTCGGCACCAGCTGTGATGACACCCCTACCTCCCCAGGGGAAGAAAAAGAAAAATGTGTTGAATACCCCAGGATGGAGTATCTTGATGAAAATGGGGTACAGAACTAGCAAAGGTTTGGGCGTTAACCTTCAAGGCCAAATCAAACCTGTCAGGCACCAGAAGATGATTCCCCGGGGTGGCCTAGGGTACAGAGGACCAAGCAAAGAAAAACAAGGGCCGTGGGCCGTCATGACTTCTACTCTTAAAACAGACCGGCAGCCTCTTACATGGACCCTACAAACACACTTTGTGAAAGGGGGTACTCATAATGATGAGCATACCACGCTTGTTGCTTCCATGCTGGATTGTCAAGATGTACATGCACGGCAGTTTGCTTGCCACATAGCCCCACTGGTCACATATAAAGCCCTAGAGTCTTTATGGCCAGACAAAAGAAGAAAGATGGATGACTCGGAATGTGACTGGTACAGATGGTTTGACATGAATGACATTACCATTGCTCTAAGTCGACTGTTCATGCCGACTGATCCGGAGTGGCCGCCATTGATTCATGAACAAATTGAAAAGCCAGCGGTAATTACTGATAAGAGGCAGCTGTTAAGAAATTACACAGACACCGGAGAGCCAGATGTGCTATACGAAGAAGGCTTCACCATAGATACGCTGTGGGCTAGCCTTTTCCATCTCAAATCCATTCATCCAAAAGTTGTTATCCGTTTATTTGATAAAATGTTTTGTTCAGATATCCCTAGACCACCTGCGGTCTTGATAACTTTTTCGCCAAATTCACTTCAATCTTCTCGTCCAATTCCTCCCTTGCTCCTCGAGCAATTCTCTAAACTCTGCATCACGCCCCCGCGTGGGCAATCACTCATCCAATTTTTTTTCAAATCTTTCAATTTCAGCACCACCTCCTATTCCTTCCTCTCATTGCTTTATTATTGAAAATGAAAAAAAAACGTCAAATTCCCAACTTTCCAATCCTCCGTCTCTATTGAGGAAACCTCCTATCTTCTTTCTGAGTGTGTCTCGACCCAGGGGCCGCTCCTCCAGAATTCATTAGTGGATTTTCTTTACCCCTCCGGTGAGGGGTCCTCATTTGTATCCCCTCTTGTACCCACTTTTTTCTTTCCTCCTTTCTCTTTGTCAGGTTCTAGTGATCAGGCTAGTTGTTCTTATTCTCCTAGTTCTCAGAGTCCAGGGGTAGCTATCAGAAAATCCAAGGGTAAGCAGATTCCCCGAAGATTTCTCATAGAGCTAGCTATCAGATGCCAAGCTTGTCTAGCCATTCCCGAATTTGTAGAGAATCTGATTATCTTGCCAGAAATAGAATATGAAGATTCATGTACTTTTAATGAGGGTGTTGGTGTTTATGAGATAATGAATGATGAAGACCCTATTGAAGAGGGGGATGAAGAGTATGGAGAATATGAGGATGAGGCTGACGCCTTTGCTAGTGGCATGAGAAGATTCGATGAGCCGTCAGCCTCAGTAGAAGAGCCTACCAAAGAAATAAATCTGGGTACTGATGAAGACACTAGGATTATCCTCATTAGTAAGAACTTGTCGCTTTCTGAAGAAGAGGCACTTATTTTGGTTGTTCGAGAATACAAGGACACGTTTGCGTGGAGTTACGAAGATATGCTTGAACTAGACCCTACGCTCGTTGAACATCGACTTACACTTAAGCCAGGGTCCATCCCGGTTAAACAGCGGTTGAGACGTTTCCACCCTAACATGGAGTTAAAAATGAAAGAAGAGGTCGATAAGCTCCATAAAGCTAGATTCGTTAGAGTCGTCCTCTATCCTAATTAGGTGGCGAACATCGTCCCAGTCATGAAGAAAGATGGAAACGTCAGTATTTGCATAGACTTTCGGGACCTCAACCACGCGTGTCCTAAGGATGACTTCCCCCTCCCTCATATTGATGTTTTGATTGATAATACAGCAGGATATGAAACTCTCTCCTTTATGGATGGCTTTTCAGGTTATAATCAGATTCGTTTGGCGGAAGAAGACCAAGAAAAGACATCGTTCACTACACCATGGGATACTTATTGCTATGTGGTCATGCCCTTCGGACTCAAGAATGCCGGAGCCACCTATCATAGGGTCATGATGGCAATTTTTCAAGATATGATCCACATTTATATTGAGGTGTATGTTGACGACTTGGTAGTGAAATCAAGGACAAGGATCGAGCATCCTAGGGTTCTAGCCAAAGTCTTGCAAAGAGCACGGGAGTATCAATTAAAGATGAACCCCAACAAATGCATATTTGACGTTTCATCAGGGAAGTTGCTTGGATTCATCGTAAGTAAGAGGGGTATTGAGATTGATCCCAACAAGGCGAAGGCCATAAGATAAATGCCTCCTCCCAAGAATTTGAAAGAAGTTCAAGGATTGATCGGGAGGTTGTAATTTATTTGCCGATTTGTTTCCCAGCACTCACAAAGGTGTACTCCGTTTTACGAGCTTACGAAGCCGGGAGTCAAGTTTATTTGGGATGACAAGTGTTAGGCAGCCTTTGATGGATTGAAGGATTATCTCTCAAATCCTATTGTCCTGAGGCCGCCAGTTCCAGACAAACCACTCGTTCTTTTTGTCTCTGTCCTGGATGACTCAATAGGTGCTGTCCTCGCGCAAGTTGACGAAGAAGGTAAGGAAAGGGCAGCCTACTACTTGTCAAATCTTTTCAACCCCTGTGAGCAGAGGTATACCGTTATGGAGAGGACCTACGCAGCTTTAGTCTGGGTAGTTCAGAAACTCAAACATTACTTCTTAGCTCACGAGGTTCACCTCATTGCTCGAATGAATCCCATTAAATTCCTTCATGAAAAATCTATCCTTACCGACCGATTAGCAAGATGGCAAAGCTTCCTTTCTCAATTTGACATCACTTACATCTAGCAAAAAGCAATTAAGGGCTATGCCATTGCCGAACACCTTGCTCACCACCCTCTACCCCGATTTGATCCAGTCTGTTCAGAATTCCCAGATGAGGAATTAATGTCCATTAATCAACCTGCAAATCCCATGTGGACATTACATTTTGATGGGGCTATGAATTCTCTTGGAAGAGGGATCGGCATGGTTCTCTTAACACCGGAAGGTATCACTATTCCAGTCGCCTCTCAGCTTGCCTTCCCTGTTACAAATAACATAGCTGAATATGAGGCTCTTCTGGTCGGACTACAGGCTGCCCATCAATTCGGTGTTACCCAGCTTCGCATCGTTGGTGATAGTCAGCTCATCTTGCGCCAAGTGCTTGTCAAATGTCGCACGCTCAATCCTAAGCTTAAGCCTTACCAAGAACTTGCTTCTGTTTATGCCAAACTTTTCACCAAACTGATCTTTGTCCATGTTCCTCGCAATCAGAATATCTTAGCTGACGCTCTTACATCGCTTGCCTCCTCTTTAACTTTTCTTCCCGAACGGGATTTTCACTCTGTCATTGTCCATAAACGCCACACTCCCGCCATTAAGGATCTCGCTTTTCTTAGCATTAAAGAGGAGGTGCTTAAGAAGATTAAGGAAGGTGAAATTATTCAGAATAAAGAGGTCATGTTGTTGGATTTAGAAGATGAATTGGTTGACGAGGAAAAGCCATGGTATTATGAGATTGCTAAATATTGTTATGATCAGTCTTATCCAGAAGAAGCTACTGCGGAAGAAAAGAAGGCCATTCGAAGAGTAGCCCAACGATACACTTTAGTTGGAGGTGTGCTCTATAGAAGAGGTCTCACCGGAGTTTTATTAAGGTGCCTGGATGATGATGAATCTTGGAAGATCGTGGAAGAGGCACCTTCAGGAGTGTGTGGTGGTCATGTGAATAGCCAAATGCTAGCCAAGAAAATCCTTAGGCTAGGTTTCTATTGGCCCACTCTAGAAGAGGATTGTTCTATCTACGTTCTAAGGTGTGTTAAGTGCAACCTTCACGCCGATAAAGTTCACTCTCCTACTTCTTCACTCCATCCTATATCATCCCCATGGCCTTTCTCCATGTGGGCTTTCGATATCATTAGACCTCTTGGTGATGCGAACCTCCTCACAAAGTCAAAGTCATTCATCCTCACGGCCACGGAGTACTTCACCAAGTGGGCGGAAGCGGAAGCTTATGCGGAGATCAAAGCGTCAACGGTCTGCAAGTTCATCATGAAGAACATCATTGCAAGATTCAGCATTCCAAGTACCATCATCACTGACAACGGTCCTCAATTTATCTCTCAGGAGCTCCAAGATCTCTGCAACAGGTATAACATTGCATTGCATCATTCATCTCCTTATTATTCGCAGGGCAATGGCCAAGCAGAGGCAACTAATAAAACTTTGATCAAAATAATCAAGAAAACTTGTGAAGCCAACAAATTTACGGATTGGCCAGAAAAACTTGTAGAAGCTCTATGGGCCTACCGAACATCCATTCGGACTCCTACTGGGCAAACTCCATTCGCTCCTACTTTTGGAATGGAGGCGGTAGTCCCCTATGAGATTCTTATCCCTTCTCTTAGGGTACAATTGGGCAAGGAGCTCCCTATTGATGAGAGTCGCGAGTCTCTCCTTGCACAATTGGAACTCCTAGATGAGAAGCATTTGGCCGCCACTGAACATGCAAACGCATATCAAAACAGGCTTTCATGTTTCTATCAAAAGAAAGTAATTGAGAGAAAATTTAAAGTCGGTGAAATGGTGATTAAAAGAATTTTTGTAAAACTCGGTGGACCCCGGTCCAAACTCCAACCAAATTGGGAAGGGCCCTATGTAATAAAAGAAGCATATCCTGGAAACGCTTACAAACTGGTTAACGCTGAAGGGGAAGAATTGGTCCACCCTTGGAATGGTTTGTATTTAAAGAAATACTACCCCTAAGTCTTTGAAAAAAAAAGAAAAAAGAGAGAAAAAATGATGAAAAATTGCGGGCTGGCATAGTGCATAGGCCGCGAGGCCCGAAAAATCAAAATCTTTAACTCATTCTTCAGTCTTGATGGTTTAACCTTAGGGTCAATACTCGCACACACTACACGCTTTACTCTTAAACTCGAGCGGCCTAAAATTCAAGAAAAGTCAGAACCAAACTAAGAGTGTAAAAACTTTACCTATTCTCTTCTCCTCGGCTCACGAGAGGGAGTAGGAGTCAAGGAATGCTAACCAAACTTGCCTGCCGCCCTAGTAGGTGGAAGTCAGGGCCCAAAAGGGAACAAAATGTTTTAAAGCCCAAGTACAATTAGGTCTTCATTTTTGGTTGAAAAGAAAGAAAAAAGAAAGATAGTAACAAAAGAAAAGCATGTCAAGAGGGCAAAGTCCCCGCAGGGAAAAGCCTGGTCGTAAGCGTGCATGAATAAGGGCAAAAGAGCAAAAAAATTTCCCTAAGCCAAAGACCGAACCCCAACAGGCATTAGGGCAGGAGAGGAAGGTTTCCCAGTTCTCCGAAACCTCTTGTGAGCTTCCTCAATTTATTCTTCACTTCTCCCTCTATGGTAGGTCGTAAGCTCAAGGGATGGTAAGGACCGACTAAGAAGGATGGGCCGTAAGAGGATATGAGTAAAAGCACAAATCATTAAGCACGTTGACCCGGTGTTAAATTATTTAAGAAAGATTAATGAATTTAAGATAGTGATTGAGCAAGGCTCAGGACCCTTGTACTATGTTCAGCCTCATTTCATAAAAAAAAGGGAGACATAAAAAAAAGGTTTTTTTAATGTTTATGTCGTCATTTTTTTAATTAGAGAAAAATGATAAAAAAAGAGAAAAGAAAAAAAGAGAAAAATGAAGAGAAGAAGAAAAAATGAAAAAAAAAGAGAAGAAAAATGAGAAAATAAAAGAATTTTTTTTAGCCCACCGCTTTCCCATCCCATATGCTTGTTTGCATCCTTGTGTGGGCATTCAATTTCAAGTTTACATTTGCTTGCTTGCATGTTGCATTTTCTTTACATATTTTCATGATTTGTCTTAATTAATTAAAGGCTTGGCCCCTTGACCCATCATCAAGGTCAAAATAGTGACAACCCCTTGCTCATTGAGCAAGGGGCCAAGCCGAACAGATGAATTAATCTGTTTGTTTAAGTACCAACTACATGCACAGGGCAAGAAGGAAGAGAAAAGAAAGGAAGAGACAACGCAAGTGCTCAAGCTCAAGGTAACTCAGGTAACATCAAAAGTTCATATATATATATATATATATATATATATATATATATATATATATATCTGCATACAAAAGTAGGATTGGTGTACAAGTCTCTCTCTCTAACTCTAACCACCACCCTCTGCTGGACCCTCATCCCTGCCCCTGGGAGGAACCTGTGGAGGCCTCATCGAACCCTATGAGGCTGTCGACCTCACAGCCTCCCCGGCCTCTGTCCTCTGTCCTCTGTCGAGAAGAGGAGCCTGCCACGTACGATGTGCTGGTGAAGGAGAGTCCTGCTGCCCGAACCCTCTCCCTGCCTCGTTATAGACGCTCCTCCATGATCCGAAGTCGCTCCTGAAGAGTGGCTATCTGCATCCTCGCCCCTGCCAGCTCTCGCTCCTGCGCCGCCCGCTCTACTCGGTGCTCCTGCTCCCGCGCCAACCACTCTGCTCGCTACTCCTCGCGCTCCCGAGCACGCTCCCTCCTCTCCATGTCGAGGGTGACCCTCAGCTGTACCATGCCGGTAGGTAGGGTCTCTCGATGTCTCAACGCCTCCTCTAGTTCCGCAACCCGCTGGTCACGGAGCGCGAGCTCGGCGCCTGCCATCGCGACCTGCTCGTAAGCACCTCGTAACTGCGCACCCTGCATCACTTAACATCATTATCACCAAAAATTAAAGGAAAACATTTTAGGAGACTAATTGAGAGTAATGCTAGTGCCACTCACCTTTATCTGGTGCTGTCTGCCCTCCTCCTCCAACTCCACGATCCGACGATCGCGGTCTGTGATCTGGGTGAGAGCTGTCTGTAACTCAGTCACCTGCAGCATTCAATTCCGCCAGTTGCATAAATTAAACTTAAAATCTAAATTTAAGCTGAACCTGGAAACTTTTAAAAACTTACTCACTCGGTGAGATCGCGCTCCGCCGCCTCAGCTCGCGCTATGGCTCCCGCAAGCCTCTCCTCTAGTGCGGCTACCTCGACCGTCGGTCCTTGCGAGCTCGATGCCCCTCCGGCACCTCCCACTACCACTGCTCCTTGCTGGGCACGCTGCATTCATTAGGACTGTCAATCGCTGAACATTACATTAATCAAATAAAAGGAAAGAACATGAGGGTAGGGCATACTTACCAGGACCTCCAGATCGGCACGGGTGGTTGCCAACTGGGCCTCCAAGCTGTAAAGGTGAGCATGCAAATCCACTGCCACTCTGTCTCGTGCATCCTGCATAACACATTCATTTAGCAACATATCTCAAATGCATAAAGGGAGGAACTAGAAAAGCATTCATACGTACCCCTATCGGCCTCATCTGGTCCCGTCTACCGTAGGTCTCCCAGTAACGTCGGAGGTAGGCTGAGCTATCCGGGGCGTAGGATATGACTGGAACACCGTGCCGCTGCCAGTCCGCGTACTGCTCTGGGAACCATAGCCTCCAGTCGATCGCCTTGGTCCGCCCACGGGACTTCCGCCCAATCCCGCGAGGCTCCTCCACGCCGACCCACTCCTGGTGGAAACCAAGAGTCCTCATGACCAACCGAAGCCACAGCGGCTCGATCTCATTTAGGCAGTGAACCCAGATGTCACGCCCAAAATAAGGTCGGCCCGCTATGACCCATTGTTGGCCCTCATCAGGCATCCCCTCGTAGGGTCTCCAGACAACCTGCATGTCATAAATCATAAATATCATATAGGGCAGAAAACTAAAAGGCAGGAAATTAGAAGCAATGCATTGAATTCATTTACGTACCAGTGAAGGGGGGAAGTCTCGCAGCTCCCGCCTCGTGACCATCAGCTCGTAGTCGTGAGGCGCTCCAGAGAAGCATGACAACCACCGCCGAGCTAGGGGGTAGGCAGCCTCCACTCCTGATCGAGTATCAGACCGGTCCATCAGGAAGTAAATGTGAGCCTACACCTACGGTCATGAGCATTCATCAGTCACCTTCATAATCACAATATAATTGCAAATCATACTTGAATTGAACAGAAATTAAAAAGAAATGCATACCTGTAGAAAGGGTGAGAAGCCGCTGACGGTCGTCTCTCGACCGGTCCCCGTGGAGAGATATGCTATCAGGTGTGCTAGCAGGGCGGCCCCCCAAGCATACCTCCCTACTCCCTCTAGATCCTATAAAACTCCCAAGAACGTGTAGTTTATGTCATCACCCTTCGTCCCCAGAAGCAACCTCCCAAGCATCAGAAACAAGAACCTCCTCAGATCTATGTTTGCCCTCACCCTATCAGCTGGATCCTGGCAATAGGTAGCTCGGGCACTGGTGGTCAGACGGGCTACGTAGTCTGTCAAGGACTCCCTGGACCTCTGTCTAGTATCCCCTAACCCCATGGCCCTCGTCAGGTCAGTGCGGGCTATCATCCTATAGGGAGGCTCATAGACTATGTCTATCCCTAGGAGTCTCACAGCTAGCTCACTATAGTCGGGTAGGGTGATCCCGCTCACTGCCTCTCCATCCACCCTCAGCCCGGTAATCCGAGTGATATCCTCCAGACTAGGGACCATGTGCCCCCAAGGCATCAGAAATGCCCGACTCACCCTATCCCAGCGCTCCCTCAAAACCTGAATAAGGATAAGGTCAGGGCATACCGGCTCAATGCTAAGGAAGGGCCCGAAACCCTTCACCTCTAACCTTGCCCTCTGGAAGTCGGGCAGACCGTCATGAGCCGCCATCACTTGCAACCACGAAATGTGGGTCCGTATCAGTCCCTGCAGCAAAAGGAATGATTAGAATATCAATTTATAACAAAGGCAATAAAAATTCCAATTAATTAAAAGGCGACTGCCTGACAGACTCAGTTTTTTAAATGGCGACCGGGCTCTGGGCGTTTTCTCAAAGGGGGCGACTGCGACCAGGGCGCTGCTTATAAAAGGTCTGGAATTTATATATAAAAGAAAAATGCATATATTGAGAAGGTGACTGGACCTCAGACTCTAATTTTTAAGACACGCCCTGGTACTAGGCGTTTTAATCTAAAAAATGACTGGGTCTTGGGCGCCTCTTGTGAGGGGTATTTCTGTCAGGTGACCGGCTCATGGTCGCGTTGTTTGAGAAAGCGCCACCCCTAGGGGCGCGTCTTCAGGAATAGCGCCACTATCGTGGTCACGATTTTCCTAGGTTATCTACAGCTGCCCTTCCCCTCCCGTGGATAGAAAAAAATAAATTTAAATAAAAAATATATATATATAAATTTTTTTTGCCTACCTTCTTCTTCGCCGTGCCGCCGCCTGCAGGTGGTTGGAGAGGAAGGGGAGGCGGTGCCCCACCATCGTCGTCACCCCCGTTTCCTTCTCCGACGCCGGCATTTTCTCCATCGCTGCCTTCATCTCCTCCACCACCGTCATCTTCGCCTTCTTCCTCCTCGGCCTCGTGCCCTCCGGCATGCTCCGCCATTGCCGGAGGAGCTTCCTCCGTCTCGGTCGCCGGTGGCCCTTCCTCCACCGCCGCCACGGGCGGCCCTTCCTCCATTGCCGCCACGGGAGGGGGAGCCTCCGGTGGCCCTTCGTCTTCAAGGAGAACTACCGCGGGGACGGTATTCCTCCTCCGTTTCAACTAGCTAGGGCCGTCGGCGTCCATTAGAAAGAGGGCGGTCGATGGTAGTGGTTGCAGGTAGAAAGAATGTGAAAGGGAGAAGGTGAGAGAGAGATCGAGAGGGTTGGAGAAATGAGAGGGAGACGGAGGACTGTTAGGTTAACGGGCGATTTGGCGTTTTCAGTTTTAAACTGAATTCGCGCCCGTAACTTGGGCGTCTTTCATGTTTAACACGAAAGGGCCTTGTGCGTGTTTTAGTTTGCATGGGAAATGGCAGAAGGTCATTATTGCAGCTGTCATGCCACGTTTCTGATAGGCGACCTTATGATGGGCGTTGGCTATCAGTAGGCGACTCCACCCTGGGCATTTCTCAGTAATTTTGATTGATGAAATAATTTTTAAAAAGAAAAGGGGTTTTCTGGTAGGCGACGGTGGTTTAGGCATTTTTTATGAACAACGTCCTTGTCTAAGGCGCGTTATTAAAAATGTTTCGATAGTTGAAAATTCTTATAATTCCTGTAGCCACCTTTGCCTAGGTCGTTATTCATTGAATAGCGCCCATCAATTGGGCGCGGTATCAGTAACTTCAAACAGAACCTTCTTATTTTACAGAATTAATACCAAGTTTGACTTTGTTTGCACATTCACATTGCATAAGCATAAAGATTGATAACAAATAACAAATTTTATTCACGAAAGAAATTCATTACATGGCTATTGGGCCACCATTGGTCTTATCTTCTTGAGAGCCAATACATAAGATTTACATTTCATCTCCTCCTCTTCAACATGTGTCTTGGACCTATGTAGAAGTCCAACCTTCCATTGAGCCATAATTGCCTTGACCTCCTCTTGATCCCCATTTGAGCCTAGTTCTCTCCTCTTGAGTTGTGGAAGGTGAGAAGGTTCTTCAAACTTGTGCCAAGGAAGACCAAGTTGTGGAAGGTATCGGTGAGCATTGTAGAGGACGAAGTCGCTCCCACCGATTAGACGAAGCTCTATGTCGGAGGAGAGTCTTGAGTGAAGCTCTTGAGTCTTGAGGAACCCCGATGTGCAAGTGAAGCCACCCTTGGGCATAGTCTTGAAGTAATTCCTCCAATCTCCCCTCTTCTTTAGCTTGGGCACCCGATTGGTCACTCTCTTACATAAGCCCAAGGAATTCGTCATGTACCGGAGAGGGCTCTTAGAGAAGATTTTTGAGGCCGTTTGAGTTTCTTGACATGGATCAAACTTTAAGTGGAGGTCCACCCAACAAGAGAGAAGTTACATTGACCCATAGAGAGGCCGTCCCATGGAGGCGGAGGTGAGCCCATTGTATAGGTTGGCTAATACCGCCAGACCTATTCTTTTACCTTCCCATACACTAGCTATGGCACTCAAGTGGCATTCCTCTAGGTGGTCTTCCATTGAGGGGAAGAGGAGAGCTCCTACTATACATATAACAAAGCCCTTCATCACTCTCTCCAATAAGTTCTCATCCTCTTGGGCTTTATCCATGTTCTTGTACACCCATGATGCTAGCTTTATAAGATTGATCCCTTTATGGGCTTTGATTTGGTTCACTAAATTTGGATTTTGTATAAGGTTAGAAAGCATCTCATGAACACTTATTGGTTTAGTCAAGCTAGCCATCTTTGACTCTTCTCCTTGTTTCATCTTTCTTAAGCCAAGGAGCATCTCTACTTCCTCTAAGAGAATAGTGGCTTCAAAGGTGGGAAGGAAGAAAGTATGGGTGTTTGGATGCCATAGTTCTACAAGTGCTCCAATTGAGGCCCAATCTAGATGGATGTCATTATAATGGGTGGCATGGGTCACTAGGCTAAGAAGGTGCCATTTTGAGAGGAAGGATCTCATGTCCAAGGATAGCTTTGAAAGAAGTAGAGGAAGCCACTTGATCTTCAAAAATCTCCTAGGACCCGGAATGATTGGAAAATCCTGAAAAAAAAAAGAAAAGAGAAGAGAATTAGAAGGATTCAAGATGATTTAGAAGGGAAGAAGGAAAAGAATTGAAAGAGTAAGTGGAAGAGAAGAGAAGAATTAAGAAGTAAAAGAATTGAATTAGAAGAGAGATTAGAAAAAGGAAGGAAGAGGAAAGAATAATAATAACAATAAGAACACTTACTTGGTTTACCATGATTCTTCCACTAATGTGCCCACCAATCTCATTAATTCTTGGGAAGCTCCTCTTGATTTTCTTTAATGGCCTTTGAATCATCCTCTCCATGGCTATCAATCAATTAAACTTCTTCAGGGTTCTGTTTAAGACTCTCCAATTGCTTTAAATTCCCTGTTGAATGTAAAAGTTTCACGGTAGAATATACTCACTGTTGTGGAAATTTGAGAGCCATGGTTCCCTTTTTATAGCCACATTAGCCTCCAAATACTCCCTGAACTCAAATACAACTTTTGGAACAGCTAATAAGTCCTTGAAAGAACACTTTCCGAGCGGAACTGGGAGGTTCAAGTCGCACAGTTGAATAGCGCCCATCATCTGGCCGTTGTTCGTTAAACAGCGCCCGGTTAATTGCCGCGGCTTATAAAGAAACGCCCCTTCCTTGAGCATCATTTAATGAATAGTTTGAGTTCGAAACGGATCACGTCGGTAAGCTGCGCCCTATCCCAGGCCGTGACTTAAGAAGAAGCGCCCGGTACCCGGTTGCTATTTCAGGAAAAAGATTTCTCAGATATTTACTGTGCATTTTGATGCTAATGATCTTTGAGCGCAGGCAATACATGATGTCAGTGCACTGCCCATGAAGCGACACTTTGATCCTATATTCTCTCTATAAGCATTGTTACTATATGGTATCTACGCTATTATAGCATATCAAGGACCTTGTGGTCCCTATGAATCTGGAATTTGAGTTCCCCTTCATCAAAAATAGTGATAATTCCAGGGGAATCTCGATCACACGGATAGGCCGTTAGGTCATCCCAGACTTAGGACGATGGTTCTTATTTTTAAGTTGATGTGTGGATAAACGGGCTTCGGCTTAGTGTCAACTTATAAATATGGATTCTTGACTAAGTCTGGATAGCTTAGTAATATTATCCTTGATTATTTTTTATTTTTAGTTTGTTTTAATTTTCCTTTTAGCCAAGCATGCATCATGTAGGATTTTGAGCTTCAACGTGAAAATCTCTTTATTAAATCGGTGATGAAGTTAACTCGCTCCGAATTAAGATTAACATGAAATATTCCATCCAAATCGAGTACTTTGTTCTCCTTAGAGCCACTAAGGCTGATTCCTTGAAAGTATTTTTATCTGGATTCCTACCTCATTTCACTTTACCCTTTACAAATCCACCTTGGTTGTAGCACGTCCACTCGCTGGTAACCGCTCTCCAATGGTGTCCCCTTTTGTGCCCGCGCGCACATCCTTTTGATAGCTTAGTTTACCGTCTAGATATTACTTTCTCGAAGTCAATCTGAGTTGTTTCATTGAGAATCTTGGAAAGATTTCCAACACTTGGTGTCTGAGGCGTGTCTTATCACACCTTGGCATCTACTTTTCAGTCTGCTTCACCTCATTCCCCTTTCGCTTCATTTTGTCTCACTCCCCTGCAAAGCAGACGCCAAGACGGGACAGCTGTAGACACGCTAAATTTGACACTATGTTGAGTAAATTTCATGTTGCGATATAATGCCCCAAATGAACTTCATCAATGGATTAATAAATAGGTTTTTATCATTTTTTTGACTTCGCGACTAACACATGGTCGTTTCTTTCTAAAACACGCCCCTGGACCTGTCGCCTATTAGTGAACGGCGCCTGAATCTCAGGCGTGTTCCTCAAGCCTTACGAATCCTATTTAAAATCAATTTATGGAAGTAACGCCCTTTCTTAAGACGTTAATTGATAAACGCGCCCGTCCCTTGGACGCGTGTCATATTTTAAAATATGGAAAGTTTGAATTTTCAAACCTAACAAGCGGCCGACCCTTGGGCGCTATTTATGAATAGCGGCCGTGACTCGGGCGTGATTTCTATTTCGTCTCTGAATTGCATTGTACCTTCCTAGATTGAGCATTGCTATTATTTAACACCCTATTCACCTATGGAAAGGGTGTATCTAGCCCTTCCTCCCTTTGATCTTCCATAAACCACTATAAATACCCCCCATATTCTCCTTCGTGCGTGAGTGAGAACCTGAGGGATAGAACCTGAGAGGGAGAGCCTGAAGAGAAACCTGAAGGAAGAAGACACCCTGATGATGCTCATTGCATCTTGTTCTTGCTGTTCTTTACAGCCATTGAATTTCAAGTTTTAAAAAGGAGTTCCTCTCTCGGTCCTGCTCATAGGAGCAGAAGGGAGATTCTTCTCTTCTTTCTTCTTTCTTTCTTCTTCTTATTTCACTCAATCACACTCTCATCTTCTTCATCATAGTAGGTACTCATGTTAGTTTCATGCCAGTGCCATTAGATATCTTTGCATTATAATCTCAGATATTAGTTATTGCATTCACATACTCTCCATCCCACACTCCTCCTAGGGGTCTAAAAACCCACCAAAAGATGTGTTCATGCACAATTTCATACTATTTTACACACTAAGGATTTGATACTACACATTGGCTAATCCGGTTTATTTTTCTTTGTTTATACTTTCTTTTCAAGGTAATCAACAATAAAAACCCACTTCGTCGGCCGGCCGATTGAAGGAGGAAGAAAAGAACCCAACCACTCCCGCTTACCAGGTATCTATGTGATTACATTCTCCTATTTTGAGGGCATCCATACCCTCTGGCGATCACCCTTCCTTTAAAGCATCACATGCTATTTTTCTTAATCCTCATATGAATTGACATAAAGTTTCCCTTTTCAAAACATGTCTTTTTGACACGTTCCACAGAAGGCGGGAGCTAAGTTTGAATGGAACGAACAATGTCAGAAGGCCTACGAGGATCTTAAGGTCTATCTTTCTAATCCCCCGGTTCTGCAACCACCCGTCCCTAGGAAACCCCTGATATTATACATTTTTGTTATTGAGGACTCCCTAGGAGCTGTCCTGGCTCAGGTGGATGATGAAGGAAGGGAAAGAGCAGCATACTACCTTTCAAGGTTGTTCAACCCTGCTGAATCTAAGTATACTGCCATGGAGAAGACCTACGCAGCACTAGTATGTGTAGCTCAGAAACTCAAACACTATTTTCTTGCCCATGAGGTTAAGCTAATCTCTAGGATGGACCTAATTCGTTATCTCTTAGAAAAATCTATCCTTTCTAGCCGATTAGCTCACTGGCAGAGCTTTCTTTCCTAGTTTGACATCACCTTCATTGTTCAGAAAGCGATCAAGGGGTACGCGATTGCTGAACATCTCGCTCATTCTCCTATCCCTCGCTCTGATTCAATCCAGGATGAGTTTTCTGATGAACATTTGGCTGTAATCACTCATCTTCCTTTTTGGTCCCTTCACTTCGATGGTGCTCTCAACTCTCAAGGCCGTGGAATCGGCGCCGTTCTCCTCACTCCAGAAGGAGTAACCATCCCTATCGCCTTTCAACTCTCTTTTCCTGCCACGAATAATATAGCCGAGTATGAGGCTCTCCTTTCCGGTCTGAAGCACGCCTACCTCATGGGCGCGCGATACCTTAACATCATAGGAGACTCTCAATTGGTGCTGCGTCAAGTTTTGTCAACTTATCGCACCTGTGACCCCAAACTGAAGCCTTATCATGATTTGGTCATGCTCTTGGCTAGGCAATTCCGGAAGCTTATCTACATTCATACTCCTCATTCTCAGAACATTCTGGCCAATGCACTCGCATCACTTGCTTCTTCCCTTTCCTTCCCACTCAGTCGTTCCACCGAGACCATTGTGGTTCAGCGGATGGACGCCCCATCTCTCCAGGATCCGTGGTTCGATACCCTTAGGAAGGCTATGGAGAAGAAGGTTGAGAAGGAAGATTTGAAAGAAGTTTCATTGACCGAGCTTGAGGAGATCATAGAAGAAGAGGAATTGCCATGGTATCACGAGATAGAGCAGTATTGTAGGGATGGTTCCTTTCCCGAGACGGCGAATGCCGAGCAGCGCAAGGCTATTAGAAGAGTCACCGCCAGATACATGATTATTGCTGGAGAATTATATAGGCGGACTCTCAATGGAGTTCTAATGAGGTGTTTGGATGACGATGAGGCTTGGAAGGTAGTAGAAGCCGCTCACTCCAGTGAGTGTGGAGGGCACGTGAATGGGCAGGCGTTGGCAAAGAAGATTCTTAGGCAGGGCTATTACTGGCCGACCCTAGAAGAAGATTGGTCCACCTATGTCCGTAGGTGTCTTCAATGCCAACTTCATGTCGATAAAATCTATGCTCCGGCTTCTTCTCTTCATCCTCTTTCTGCTCCTTGGCCATTTTCGATGTAGGCCTTTGATATCATTGGACCACTTGGTGACCCTAATGCTGAGTTAAATAGAAATCCTTCATTCTGACGGCTACAGAGTACTTTACCAAGTGGGTGGAAGCTGAAGCTTATGCAGAAATCAAGGCCACCACAGTATGCCGCTTCATTCTCAAGAACATCATCTCGCGGTTTGGAGTACCAAGTGATATCGTTACCGACAACGGGCCTCAATTCGTTTCTCAAGAACTTCGGGACCTCTGTAAGAAATTTAATATTTCATTGCATCATTCATCACCATACTACCCTCAAGGTAATGGCCAAGCTGAGGCCACGAATAAAACCCTTCTTAAAATCATTAAGAAAATATGCGAGTCGTGCAAGTTCGCTGATTGGGCCGACAACTGATAGAAGCTCTATGGGCTTATCGCACCTTCGGCCGTACTCCCACGGGACAAACTCCTTTTGCTCTCACCTATGGGATGGAGGTGGTACTCCCATACGAGATCTTGATCCCTTTCCTAAGAGTGTAGCTAGACAATAAACTTAATCTCGACGAGTGTCGAGAGGCGTTGCTAGTCAAACTGGAACTCTTAGATGAAAAGAGGCTTAATGCGGCCAATCACATCTCAGTTTATCAAAAACGTGTCTCGTGGTATTTTCAAAAGAAGGTTATTGAAAGAAAATTCCAAGTGGGTAACATGGTTTTGAAACGCAAATTTAGCATAACAGTAGGTCCTAGGTCTAAGATGCAACCAAATTGGGAAGGGCCGTTTGTAATTAAGGAAGTTTATCCGGGTAACGCATATCGTTTAGTTAACGCTGAAGGTGAAGAGTTGCCAAATCCGTGGAATGGGTTGTATTTAAAATGATTTTATCCATAGAGTCAAGCCAGCAATGGCCACACGGCGGGGTATGTCTATACTTGATCACGAAGGGAGACCCCCGGTTCAACATACACACACTACACGATGCCCTGTGGTTCGGTTCTCTTCTTTTGCGCAACACCGTTTCTCCCTTGGCCATGCTTTGGGGAAAGTGAAAATCCTTATTTTTTCTCCTCTCTCAACTGAAAGTAGGGGCAAGTGGCGAATAAGGGGGCAAGAACTGATCTAGACCCCCCCGATAAAAGAGGTCTCAAATAGGGGCAGTCAGTCATGACCTTATTCCGCAGTTGTAAGAGCAAAGAAAAAAGAAAGAAAAGAAATAGAGAAAAGGGACAGAATCAAAGATAAAGCTAAAAGCTCAAGCTCGAAGCTCGAAAGTCTAAGAATCCCCTAAATAACAAAACTAGGCATGGAAAGAGTGGCAGTACAGTTTCCCCGCGGGACGTTATGAGCCCGGTCGTATGCGTGCCTAGAGCGGATGTAGGTTCGATGACGGACACAAAGCCCCGGTGCAACAGACCAAAAATTCTTTGAAAAGGGGTGTCATGAGAGGAACTCAAGCCCTAAAAACCTCTACCTATCACCAGCTTTTCTACCAAATTCTTTTTTATTTTCCATGGAATGAACCCTGCCCCGGGTATAGCTTCGGTAGAGGCACCGTTGAGTGAAATTGGGCCCTGGCCAGGGGTGGTCATTTTTAGCGAACGTTGAATCCAGGAAACCCCTAGTGAGACACGAGGTTCCCCATCGTCAGGTCTGAGCTGGTTTCAAAAAAAAAGCCAAAAAAATCAGATATTTCAAAATTTAAAATTTAAAATTCAAAAAAAATCAAATATTTCAAAATCCCAAAAAAATTAGATATTATAAAATCCAAAAAGAAGTTAGATATTTCAAGATTAAAAAAAATCAAATATTTCAAAATCCCAAAAAAATCAGATATTTTAAAATCCAAAAAAAGTCAAATATTTCAAAATTCAAAAAAAGAAATCAAATATTTCGAAATCCCAAAAAAGTCAGATATTACAAAAGCCAAAAAAATCAAATATTTTAAAGTTAAAAAAATCAAATAATTCAAAATCTGACAAAAAAATCAAATACTTTCAAAATAAAAAAAAAGATTTTCATGATTTGCATTCATAGCATCCATAGCATTCATTTTCATTTGTCATTTGCCTATTTGATAAGGCTTACCCCCTTAACTAAAAATCAAGAACTGGTCATTTCCTAACTTGCTACGGGCAAGGGGTTAAGCCTAAAAATAGATATAATCGGTTTTCTTTGTTTATGTGTGTGCAAGGGCAGATTGAAGTTGAAAGTTCAGTCAGTCCGTGATCGTGTGCATTTTGAAGTCATATCCCAACTCACTCAATCACATAAGAAGGCCCAAACTCAAACCAATCATATCATCAATTTTATTCATTCATATATCAAACTCTCTAAGCATAAGTCTTTACATCAAACATCATGAAAGAAAAGGCAAATCACTCAGTCCTCCGCTGGGCATCCCCGCGGGGACGTATCTCTCTCAACTCTCTAACATAAGCCTGGCATGTCGCCAGAATCTCTGCAACCTCCACTGGAAGGGTAAGCACCCTGCTCACCTCCCACATGATCAGGGCGCTCCTGACCACCTGCTCATCCTCCTCGGTCCCGATCCTCCTCGTCTGTAGAGCGGGAAGGTGGGGTAGTGCTGGAAGAATGGTCCTGGGTAGTCCAACCTGTAGGTAGCACCGGTGCGGGCTGTACATCGCCAATGCAGTGTCGCTCACCAGCCTCAAATCCAAGCCTGACCTCCTAGGTACCCTGACAGTGGTGTCGTGGAGGAAGTCAGGTCGCATCACGAATCAATCCAGGGACAGCTTGTTGATGTACAATCGCCACTCGTCACTGGTCTTCTTCTCTGCTGTCCTGGACTCTACCTTTGGAGAGAACCCAAAGGCACCACCTATGAAGAAGAGGGGGTGGCTCCCGAAGATCCGACTAGCTGAAGTGACATCCTCCTTATGAATGAATTTCATCATGACACCCATCCAGTACTCTAAAAGCATCATGGAACTAAAGAGAAGAACTCCTAGAGCTGCTGAGGTGAGGCCCTCGTACAAGTAGGCAAGAACAGCCTGGGAAATAGAAAGACCCTGCCATAGGCCACTGATAGTACTATGGAGGGGAGTCTCTAGCACATGGTCAATTGAGGGGAACAAGATAGCCCCGCACAAGCAAATAGACGCGGCCTTGGCTTGGCCTCATCCCACCCACACCTGTTCCTACAATGTTCAACTACCCACTGGCTAAGAGGAAGAAGGTGGATCTGATCTGGGCCTATGAAGGTATGGACGTCTCTGCTGTCTGGTATAAACCCTCCCAAAATGAGCCTAGGGTCCACAGGGGCCACAGTATGACACACCAGGTCTTCTTCACCCACCTTAGACCTAGGAAAAGAGAAGTAGGTCTCTACCTCCTCTAGTAGGATAGTGGCCTCAAACGATGGGAAAATGAATGTATGGGTCTGAGGATGCCAGATTTCTACCAAGGCTGAGATGCTGTGCCAATCAAAGGAAAGCTTTAGGAAATTCTGGCCTAGTACCAAGTGTGGGTGTAGGTGCCAGGATCTCAGGATGGATGTCACTCCTAGGGGCAACGCACGGACCATGGGAGCCATCCACTTCAAAGTGGAATAGCGTCTCGAGCCAGGGAGAAGCTGAGATGGAAAAGAGGAAAAGAGGAAGAGAGGAAGAATGTGTAAGTAAGTGAATGAACTTATTTGAATGAAATCATGATTAGCATACCTCTCTCAAAGGGCTCGAGCTGAGATGACGAGGGATCGTAGTCAGCCATTGGAGCACTTCATGCTTCTTCCTGGCCGGCTTTGGCCCTTCATAAGTGGCCCCCTCCATGGAACTCTCCTCAAAGGACCTTTTCATGATGATTTGATGGGAAATAACAAAGGTTTGAGGCCTAGAAAGAGGGGTGCGGTGTGAGTTGTGAATTTAGGACCCGCCCTCCTACTTATAGGGCTTAGATAGAGGCCTAAACCCACTAGAATTGAGGTAGGATAGGCCTAGATCGAGTTGGGATAGAGTTGGGGATGATTTAGGACGCCCATCTTCGGGTTGGGACTCTCCAAGAGAGTCCTGTTCGAACTCTCAGGTCGTGTCATTGCGCGGTCTAACGATAGACCGCCCCCACACTCGGACGGTCCTCTTGAGACCGTTCGTAAGCTTCTATACGATTCGAATCCTGTAGGTAGAGCGGTCTGTCATCGACCGTCCCATCAATAACGCGGTCACAAACTAACCATCCTATTCCTGGAATGGCTAATATTAAACCGTTTGCTCAACTTGACCGAGAGACACTGAACGGTCTAAGGGAAGACTGCGTGGCAGTTTGAACGGTTCCTTTTCGACCGTTTGGGCATCTGAAACCCCATTTCAACATGCTCTCACCTGTCACTCGAGCTGTGGTCTTGTCTCTCTCTCACTTAGTTTGGCGTCTCTCTCTCATTTAGTTTGGCGTCCCTCTCTCACTTAGTTTGGCGTCTCTCTCTCACTCTTAGTTTGGCGTCTCTCTCTCACTCTCAGTCGGCGTCTCTCATCTCACTCAAAATCGACGTCTCTCTCTCACTCTATCGTGTCTCCCACCTCCTCACCCGCTCACTCGTGCCGTTTCTCTCTCGCACGTGTCCGTCTCACTCGAGTCGAGTTAGCAGTCGTAGTTAGTTAGTTAGTGTCAGTTATTTGCATTCATTCATACATACATCCACAGAATCAAAAGCGAAACCAAAAGAAAGCATGTCATACCACTATCATATCATGTCCACATGTACAAAAGTCGTGTCCCTAGCACAAGAGTCAGGCATGTCCCTCTCCAGGGCCTCCGTCGCTATCATCAATACACTTGTGCCTCTTTGGGGGAGGCATCGCGGAAGTCGCCTCATCGCAACGTCGCCGATGGCGCTCCTCGTCCTCGTTCCTCCGGTGGCCAGAAGAACTCGTGAAGTAACTCCTCATGGAGCCATGAGTACCGTGGCTACCGCTTGGATTCCCACTGCGTGCTGATCATCGGCACATCTCCTTATATGCCCGCAGCTCTCCCTTCAGCTCTGACGCCTCCACCCGGTAACGCTCTGCCTCCGCGGCTCCGGCTCGGAGACGCTCTAACTCTACGTGAAGGGCCGCCGTCTCGACTGTATCTGTCGATCGGCTCCGCGTCATCTCCTCCCGAAGATGAGAAACCTCAGCTCGGTAGAGGTTTGCATCTGCCGCCCGCACTCTAAGAAGCTCCGTCTCCACTGTCTCGGCACGGGAGCCCTCCATCTCTGCATAGAGGCGTGAGGCCTCTACTACATTGCACGTAAAGCTGTGGCCTCCGCATGGGACCGCTCTGCATCCTCCCACAATCGAGCAATCTCACCCAGTGACGTAGTCAGCTCGGTCGTCTGCATACACAGTTCAAGATCAGTTAATTGCATTTCATAATCATAAACATAAATAATAAGGAAAGTGTAGTAGTTACGTACCCTCTCAGTGAGCGCCACCTCGGCCGCCTTGGCCCGCGCTATCATCCGTGTGAAGTCGGTATCCCGCTCGGCTCGGTCTGCAGCAGTCTGGGCGGAAGAAGAGGAAGGAGCATCTGTCTCCTGGCACTGGGTCCCCTCGACGCACTGCATCCACAACTCTAGGTTAGTCACAGGCATAATCATAATCATAAGTATTTATATAATTTAAAGAGTTTAGGGTTTAAAAAACTCACCAGTAGGGCCAGGGCCTGGCGGGCCTCGTCCCTCTCGCAGATCATCACATGGAGAAGCCCCTGCAGCTCCGTGATCCGTCCCTCAGGGTCGATCTGCATTTACAAAGTTCAAACATATGTGCATAGGCATATAGGAAGCATAATAGGAAGAGCATTTAGGGTTTATAAGTCGTACCGGTCGGCGGGCACCACGGAACACCTGGTCTCGGTAGTGCCTGGCGTACGCTGTGTAGTACGCCACGTCGCTCTCCGCCCGGGCGGTCACCACTCGCCCGTGTGCTGCCCAGTCTGCAATCTGCTCGGCGGCTCGCTCTCTCCAGTCCAACACCATCGCCGCACCCCGTGGGTGTCGTCCCACGCGCTCCACCATCGCTGGAAACTCCACCGCTGGCTGTGGGATGTCGGTCGTCCTCATCACCAACCTATAGTATAGTGGCTCCACCACATTCATGCAGTGAAGCCACACGTCACGTCCTGAGAAGGCAAGGGCCTCGTCCACCCAGGGCTGACCCTCGTGCCCCTCCCCTGCATAAGGAGTCCACCGCACCTGTCAAGATAGAGAGTCACATCAGCATCACAATCATATAGAATTGCATTTAATTGAAGGGTTTAAGTTTAGAGTTGTACCGAGGTGTACGGTAGAGTGTCCATGTCATCCTGGAGCTCCCGGACCTGTCTCCGGAGACCTCCGCTCTCCCGAGGTGCGGTCCACCTCCGAGCAATAGGTAGTCGGTCCGGGTGGGTCTCCTCGCCTCGCCCGAGCCCGCGTAGGTACACGTAGGCCCACACCTACATTCACATTTCACTAAGAGTCAGCATGTAGCAATCATAATAGTCTTATAGCTAGATGCATAGTAAGAGTCAGAGTCAGAGTCATACCTGGAGTAGAGGGGAGAAGCCCCCAAGCATCATCCGTCGAGACGTCAAGCTCAGAGTGTCGAAGAGAAACGCAAGGACAGTAGCTCCCCACGCATAGTCGCCCACGTGGTCAAGGTCCCTGAGCAGTTGCAAGAAACGGCAGCTGATGACGTCCCCCGCGTCACGAAAAGAAGTCGGCCGAACAGCAATGTCAGGAATCACCGTAGTACCCGGTCCACCTCCGGTCCCGCCTCCGCTGCAACCCGTGGTCTGGCTCGCTCCACGTGTCTCTCGAGATGCTGCTCGGGCAACTCTCATGTCGCAATCCCCGCCCGCCAAAGCCCCAGGCTGTCCTGAAGCGCCGCCCGAGTCAGGGTGGTGGACTGTCGCTTGGGGTGCAGCAAGTCCAGTCCCAAAAGCTCTGGGCCATCTCCCGATAGTCGGGGTATGTACTCCCGCTGACCGGCGACCCATGCACGTGAAGGCCAGTAAGTCGGGCCACATCCTCGAGCGTGGGGACCATATGTCCCCACGAGAAGAGAAACATGCGACTCACTGGGTCCCAGCAGTCGTGCAGAGCGTAGAGTAGCAGTGTGTCAAACCGGCTGACCTCCACGCTCAGAAACTCTGAGAATCCCATGACTCTTAGCCTCTCACGCTGAAAGTCGGGCAGCGCGAGGTACACTGCCCGAAACTGCAGCCATGAGATCCGGGTCCTACGCTTTCCCTGCATACATTTAGATTAATTACATTTTAGTTTAGAATTTTGCATTCAATTCAATAATTCACTCTCTGCCCTCTAAACGGTCACCCATGGACTGATTTCCTATCCAACGGTTGTCTCCCAACCGCTTCAATAAGTCCCACGGTTCCCCCTGGACTGTCTTTTTTCTGATCCTTGCCCTTGGAACGGACCTCAGTTGGCCGCTCAGTCATTACACGGTCCCCACTTGACCGCGTCCCTTCAATTTCAAGTGCTTAATCATTTGGGGTTGCACAGTTTGTCGACCGGCCGTTTGCGTTTCAACGGTTCGAGTTAAGCCGTTCTATTTCTAGGTGTTCCAGATTCAGAGCGGACCAGGTAGGTCCGTCCTATGTTCCATGGTCTGATGGAGACCGTTCTATTTTCAACGTCTTGTATTCTAAGTGGACCAACATGGACCGCCCTACATTTACATAGTTTGCATGAAACCGTTCTGTGATGTCGGTTCATATTTTTTGGACGGCCACCCACGGGCCGTGTATTCTTTAAGCGGTTCTATGTGAACCGTGTTGTTTTGTGAAGCGGTTACTGTTGAACCGCGCTATCACTGTCGTCTCCGACGATGAGAGAGCTTCTCCCCTCCTCCGTTCATGGCCCAAATGGCCTCACATAATGTTTATGAGGGATCGTGTGCCCCTATCATCCCCTAAAACTAACATGCATGAAGTAAAAATGGAATTGAGGAGAGGGTTTTAGTGCACCTACTTCGGGGTCCCGTGGCCTCTTGGCCGGCCTCTCCGCCGGTGCCTCCTCCCCGGCGTCCCTGTCCCCAGGCACGATCACCCCGGGCTCCTCTCCGGCTTCGGGCGGTGGCGAGGGAGCTTCTCCCTCGGCCATTGGCGGCGCCGGCACCTCCTCCGGCGGTGGTGCGTTCTTTCTCGCGGCCGCGACGATGGTCGGCGGCGGTGTCTCTTCACCCTCTCCGGCCATGGATGGACGTCAGGCTTGGTGCTTATGGTGCATGAATGGGGAGATGGGAACATTGAGGGGGGAATGAGGTTCAGAGAGGGAATGAGAGGGAGAGGTTGTGAAGAATGGTGGTGTTCTCCTTCCCTCCCGCCGTCGATTACGGTGGGGAGGGAGGGAGATGAAAGGTTTTTTTTGTTTAAACGTCGCCAGTATAGCGCGGTCTATCGCCAGACTGCCACAATGTGGAGCGGTCTAGGTATGACCGTTGGAGGACCAACGGTACTTTGTATTGAGCGGCTGAAATCTGGCCATTCACCATTTTGCACGGTCTACATATGGGCCGTGTGGTATCACGTTCATGTTCAAATCGATGATGATTGAACGGTTTTAGGTGAGCCATTGTATGGTCTGAGCAGTCTGTTTGTGACCGTTTGTGTGCTTGAATGATGTGGTTTGACCCCTTTAATGCTGCATTCTATAAATTTGATTTCGATGATATATGTTGTCAATCCTGCTCATAATTCTTTTTACAGCATCACCTTCATTTTGCCATTTCGCCTGCACAGGTAAGTCAGGTATGGTTTTCTATCCCTCATCCCTTATTGCATTACTATATGGTACTATGTTATATTATCTCGAGAACCAGTTGGTTGCTCGCGGGTTCCAGGATCTGATGTTTCCCTTTAACAAAAATAATGATGATCCAGGTTCACGTGTTTAATCATCGGATAGGCCGTTAGGTTGGGAAGACATGGGGAGGATGGTTCTATCCTACACGCCGTGGTTGCGGATAATGTCTTGACTCTGATTCTCCCAGCCTAGTAATACTATTATCGAGTATTTTATATTTTATCCTTTCTTTGCATTTGTTTGGATGATTTCTTTTATTTTAGCCCAGCATGCATCATACGCATCTTTTGAGCATTCATGACCCATGGTTTGCCTGCTAATGTCCCACCAGTGGTGGATGGCTGTGTGTTTAGTGTTTGGGAAAGAGAAACAATTCCACTCTGAGTTGAAAGGTTCTCTCTGGTTTGGTCACTTGGTTTGATTTATTGAGAGGTCCCCGTCTGGAGTTTTAGTCCGCTTCTTTACTTTTACTTATTTTGGTCTCCTCATTGGTCGCGGGATTGTGTCCCTCATGAGGTTGATCGTGTGTTTCCTTTTAGTTAGTTAGTCCCTCCAGATTGGTGTCGCTTTTGGTCTAACTACTCCTTGTGGTTAATTTAGAGTTTTCCAGAAAATTCATTTCGCTCATTGGCAAAACGGGTGTCGTTTTACCTTAATGCCCGATTTTCGATCTGCTCCGCTGCACTTCTGCTTCATCTCCATGATCCATTTCGCTTTCGCTACACCTCCGCCCGCTCCCCTACAAAGAGGACGTTAGGGAGGGGCATATGTTGACACCCGTTTTTTGCCGATAAGTTGAGTCATTTCTCTTACCCTCATTTGTTGGTGCCTCGAGTTGTCCATTACTCATTGAGCTATTTTCAGGCAGCTTAATGGGCCCATTTTATGGGTGCCTCCCTTCCTAACTCGGTCTGCTTCAATTCAGGACTTAGTGGGCCTCGATTTAGCTTGATTTATCGCATTTCATTGATTTTCAAATGTCCAGCCATTGCGCGGTCTATGTCTTGACCGTTCAGTGATTGAGCTGTTTATTATGGACCGTGTAACTATTTATTGGATATTAAGGTGATTTATTTGAATTTTCACCGACAAGCTTTTGCACAGTTCATATCTAACCGTTCACATTTATTGAACGGCAGGTACATGACCGTCCAGATCTCAGAGTCCCAGATTCGTTGGTTGATCAGATAATTATCTAATTATCTAATTTATTTTGATTTATCACCGGCAGGCATTGGACGGTTGGTCTTTGGCCGTTCCATGAGCTAAGTGGTCCATTAAGAATCGCTCAATTTGTGAGAGTCCAACGACGAAAACATCGATCAGTTCGATGGATATTTGGATAATATTGTTTATTTATTTAATTTCCATCGACAACTTGGACGGTCTGATGACTGGCCGCTCAATGGACTGGGCGGTCTATCGCGTGACCGTGCAATGGTTCGATTACTGAAAAGCTAAGGGTTTTTCTCTCCCTGTCTGTGGTGTTATCCTTGGTTTGTTCCAACCATTTCTCCGCGGTTTCTCAACCAAATGGGGTGCCGTTCGAACCGATTGGAAGATAATTCTATCATCTACGGATTTTATGTTGATATTTCGAGCTGATTTTTATTGGAAACCCTAATTTCGAGGCTGGCTTCTAAGGCTCTATAAATAGGACCATAAGGCCATGCTTTGAAAGGGGGAGATCTCAAGGTCACGGCGAAGCTCTGCCAAATTATCAAGTGACCTGCAGTCAGGGAGGGAGGCTTTATACATCCTTCTAAGCCTCCGGTTCAAGGGAGTAGTCATTGACTTGAGTTTTTAGTCATAAAGTTGGGTCATTAGTTCGTTCATTGCATGTTTATTTCTCTACTTCTTTCCACATTCTTTCACTACATCATAGCATTTTCAAACCTTCCCATCTATTTTGACGCCCTATAGGGGTTTAAAAACCTCCCAGGTATCGCCCATTCCAAGTTATTATGTCGATTTTTTGTTTCTTTCTATAGTTACTACGCATCTTAGGGATAATTTGAGTATTCTTTTCGTGTGCTTCACGTTGTTTTGCAGGTCAGCATCATCGCAGCACGAGGCCCATCCCCTCTGGCTGGCCGAAAGGGGTGGAGGATCAGGTCCCACAACCTTGGAGTCTGGAGATTTGGACGGCCATCATTCGTCCGTTTGTAGATTTGAGCGGTCCTATACGAGCCGTTCCGATCGCGCGTGCGGCCATCTACGAACCGTCCTGTTGCTACACTTGTCTGCATCCCGCTTCCATATTCGGCGCTGTGAGCGGTCTGTCGAACGACCGTTCCATATACGAAGCGGTTCCTCCAGGACCGTTCACTTCTGCGGCGCTGCATTCTTTAGGCGAGTGCTTTCTCCCTCTTTCCAAGGTACGTGTACCCTTCAGTACTTCGTGCCTTGGTGGCGATCACGATCACACACACTTCTTCACCCTTTCTTTCTTTCTTCCTTCATCTCTCTTGTCTATACATTTTGATTATTAGAAAAGGAAGGTAAGAAGGAGGAAAGGTGGGGAAAACATGTCAACATCCCCTCTTTTGGCGATCACGGTGGGACTCCTAGTGCCCATCGTGTTAGTGTTTTGCTGACCCGTTTGTGTGTTTCGTAAGTTTCCTTCATTGAGTATTTCAAGTTGATCTTTGGCCCATCTTTCTTTTCTGCCCTCTGGAGTTTACGCGGTCTTCTGTGAGCAGCCTATGTTCTTGAACGGTTGGAGGTTGACCGTCCTGTGATCATCACAGAGCTCCTGTCGTGCCAACCCGTTGCACCCAGTGGTTCTGTATAAATCGTCCACTTCCTATCACGGTCTGATACAGACCGTTCATCATTGCTGGCTCAGGTACGTTATTGGGTTTACATTTGTGATTTCTATGGATCTTCCGCGATCGTTACAGGTCCGTACGAGACTCTGAGCGATCTGTCGAAAGACGCCCATCCAGGTACACCTCTGAGCCTCATTGTTTGGTCATTTCAGCATTTTGTGGTTTATTTTCTATTTTTGGCGTTACTACCTGCTTTAGAACGGTCCATTCCAGACCGTTGGCTCTCCCTGAACGGTCCAATCCAGACCATGTACGCACTCTGAGCGGTCTTCATCAGACCGTCCTTTACTGCTACAGTGCACCCGAGACTACAATTTGCTCATTGGTTTATATCATTACATATATATACTTGGTGCTGTTTGGATCTCCCCCTGCTGGTGTCATATTGTTGCATGGTTGTGTTCATTTCATTTTCTCATATTTGCTTGATTATTGATTGCTAGATCTAGGCTAGATTTTGCATGCACTCCGGTGCGCATAGGGGCATACATACTCTTCATTAGTAGTTGCATTCCTACCGAGGTAGGGTTTCCTCTCATCTCCATACTCCTTGGAGCCGACTAGGGGACCTTTCTGAGGGCCTCCGTAAGTCCCCGTGAGCCGTGGATTCTCACACGGACGCCGGGCAGGTTGTATCATACCACCCCCCAATCTAGGGTTTGCATCAGCGAGAGAGAGCTCCTTAGAGTCAGCCAGTTCCCCATTTCTCACCCTGGTTAGGTACCCTATGGTTGAGTGAACTCACATCTTAATCAATCCACTAAGGTCCTAAAGGAAAATTTCATAAAATATGTCGCGCATCATCCATAATTTGGGGTGTTTCACTTGGTTGTCACTCTTCTCATCCCTTTCCTCTCTTGCGTGCATTACGTGATTGTTGTTTAAATCTTGGTTAGGATTGTTTGCCTCTTCTCCCTAGGTACTCCAGTGTATGTGGAGTTGTTTCTTCCCCTCAGGATCATCTCCTAGGGGTAGCTCGCATTTCCATTCCTATTTCAATCCTCTGTTCGATTCACCTCCCACCATGTTGTCCTACAATTTCTCCCATTCCCATGAGGATTCCCTCCCTTAGGGACTTCTCGAGGACCCGCCTAGGGTCGCCCACATGCATGGAGGAGAAGGGACGGCCCCTCCTCTCCTGACCATTGTCATCGAAGGTTCTCAGCCCACCCTTTCCAGTTCCTCTTCACAAAATTCGGCCAGTCAGGTTCCCAACATAATGGCCCAACTTGATCGAACCCAACTCCACCTCTTGAAACAGGCTCTGCAAGGGGCAGATGCAACGCCCTCAATACCCTCTTCTGGCATGACTACTGCCGCCACCCCCACATCCCTGATTGTTGGATTAGGGGCCACTTCTGCGGCCCCCATTGATCTTACCCCCGTTCGTCCTCAGGCTCTTCGATTCTTCGCCATGGAAGCGGGCCTGGCTTCTACCTCGGCCCATCTGCCGCTTGATAAGGGGAAGACCCAGATCCCCTCCAGTTCTTATGTTGATCTCTACACCACCTTCTCTTTAGCGCCGCAGGCCCTCGTGGCCCCGGCTGATTTCGTCCATCTGCAACCAGGGGCCGCCCAGTTGGCTCACGCGGATATGGGCCCTTCCTTGGCCCATTATCCATCTTATGGGCTATCCCCTCAATCAGTTTACCCGTCAGCTCCATACTCCGGTTCGGTCCTTCCAGTCGTGTCTCCTCCTTCCCAGGAACGGGAACTTCTGGATAAATGGGCTGCCATGTTGCAGTAGATTGACCTCCTCCACTAGCGGGTCAGCCTGCAGTCTTTAGCTGATGTCCCCATTCCTAACTTCAGGGACATTTGTTTGCCTCCTCAGTCTGAGCTCCCCGTATACCGAAAATACGACGGGAATGACAATCCATTTATTCACGTCAGGGGGTTTCTCTATGAATCGGTGCAGTTTCAGCATACGACCGCCTGATGGAGTATGTGTTCTGCCGATCCTTGGATGGGGTCGCCCTTGAATGGTTCTACACCTTGCCTCTGGAGGAGGCAGAAAGTTTCAAGACAGTGAAGGAGAAGTTTATTCAGAGATTTCAGGATCGGGTTGGTCCAGAGTATTCCTTTACAGACTTAGTGGCAGAAAAGATGAAGCTGGATGAAGACTTTGCAGCATATGTCGACCGATGGAGGCAGATGGCCTTACATGTGCCCGGGCAGATCCCGGAAGAAGAGAAAGTCAAGCTATTAATTTCTAATGCCACCTCGACATTCCGGAATATCCTGGCAATGAATGACATATTTAACATGCACCAGTTGTACAGTCGGGCTCGGTTCATACAAACCTAGTTCAAAGACTCCCCCATCCATTCATTGTTTGAAGCCGAGAAATCCAAAACCACCCGAAAATCCCAAGGCCCAGTTACCGAGGGAGTACAAACTAGTGAGCAGGTCCAGGCTGTTCAGTTCCCTAACCAGCCTGCTTCACCCCGTTTCCAGCAACCCCCACGCAACCCCCAGTTCTCCGTTCCACAAGCACCCCGACCCACTTTCCAAGCTTCTTAGCATCCACAACAACCGCCTCCACCACCACAGCCTCAACAGCCACCCCAATACCATAACGTTCCTCCTCCTGCTGGTTATGGGCCTGCTCGACCGGGACCCAAGGGAGTCAATTACCCGCCCCTTCCAGAAACCCTCCCCGACATCTTTTCAGCTCTAATGTACACTAGTGACATCCAATTGCCTCCGGAGCATCAGAATTAGAATCTGGCAGCCGATCAGTCAAGATATTGCATACACCATCGGCAGCTCGGGCACACCATAGAGAGATGCTACCAGTTTAGAGATCTAGTGTATGATCTGCATGAGGGCCAGAGGATTGATTGGGCCCAAATGCACAAGTTGATTGAAGATATCAAATAGAGAAGAAGACAATCCAGGCCGTAGCAGGCGGCACCCCAGCAGCAGCAGTTCCAGCAACCCCTACAACAATAATAACCCCCACAGCAGTAGCAAGACCTCGGGATTCATCAGAATCCCATGCCAGAACATCAGCCCGCACCTCAGCCACAACAACAACAATAGTCACCGGTGTCGGCTCAAGTGAATGCAGTCCACCTCCCAGCCCCTATCGCTGGGTGGTCTTTTGATGATGAGACCCCCACTCACCTTTTGGCCTTTCACCATACCAGTTCCCTCGCGCCCCTTGTTCCCTCCATCCTTCGACCCACCACCTTCCCTACCGCTCCACCCACTATCCCATCTCGACCACCTTTTACACCCGCCACGTTCCCCACCATTCCGCCAAGCCTCCCGCCATCACCCGCCATACCCTCCATCATTACCCCTCCACTTAACCCTTCACCCATTACCACTCCGCCAGGGCCTGTCAAGCCGACCTCCGCCATTCTCACCCCCATTTCTACCCCTTCCACTTACACCACTGGGCCAATTGGGGGTCCATCCGAGGCCGTGCCGACACGACAATGCGCCCTCCGGAGCGGGCGTCCATTCCACTGAAGTTACCCTTTCCCTGGTGCATCTGCACCCAACCCTCAAGTTCCTTCCTCAACAATCGAAGCAGAAGAAGTAGACCCCGTGCCAGGCATGAAGTACGACTTGCTACAACACTTGGATCGGATGCCGGCCAAGATATCAGTTTTGGAGTTGATTAAAAGGTCCACGCTGCATCAGGACGCCCTCAGGGCTTTTCTGCAGAAGGTTATGGTCAGCGAGGGCGTGGCGGTGGACAGCTTACCGTCAGTGTTGGCAACTATTGCCAGGGGGCCTTCCATTTCATTTTCTGAGTCAGAATTGGCACCCACTGAGGCACAGCAGATGCCACTCTACATTACTATTTCCTTAAATAAAGTGGCAGTTGAGTCAGCCCTAGTGGACACGGGAGCATCGATAAATGTGTGTCCACTTAGTACACTGCGTGCCTGTAATATTTCAGAAGAGATGCTTCGGCCAACGTCAACTACAATTGCAGCGTATGACAACTCCAGACGAGCGTGCCATGGGGTCGTGACGGTTCAGGCCGAGCTAGGGCCTTTGGTGATGGATGTGGAGTTTTATGTACTAGACATAGACCCAATGTTCAAGGCAATTCTGGGTCGTCCATGGATAGATAGTTTGAATGCTGTGCCTTCAACCGCCCACCAATGCCTTAAGTTCCCATTCCAACGCCGGGAAGTTAAGGTGAAAAGTATCTCCACCGTTCAGTCAATTGATGCAATTGCAGATAAAATTCTTCCCACTTTGTGGCCGAGTAATAGGCCAGTTCTTTCTGTGATGGACTTAAATTATTCATGGGCATATGCGTCATGCAAGCCCGCCACTGCGCCAGTAAATGTGAAAATTAAGTCCAAGATTCGAGATTCGAATGGGTGGCGTATGATTTTAAAATTGGGCTATCATTCGGGCTTGGGCCTCGGCGCGTAATTACAGGGGCGGACTAAGCCCGTCCCAAAAGGCAGAAAGATGGGCCGGAGAGGCCTTGGCTACCGGGAGTCAGCACGGTCTTTATTGGGAGACTCCGGGCCGCTAACGTGGGACTACCGTCAACACTTTGTGAAAGGCCCGTTACAGCCATGCACTTTGAAGAAGCCGCCGCCCTCTTCTGATATGAAGATTGATGCCACCCATGCTGTTGCTTTGAGAAGCTGTTTCGAGAAGAAGAAGCTAGTCCGAAGAAGATGGAGATGCAGCTGGTGAAGCATTCCCCGACTGAGCTAGTGCAACGGAGGCCGCGGGAAGTGGGGAGCTCCATCACTACCTTCTTTTTGTCCCCATCCCGTCTTGCCTCTTTATTTCAACAATTGGGGTTTGTTCCCCATTTCCCTCTGATCATGGTCGACCCGTACTTCACGAAAAGACCACCTGAAATCATGTTTGTGCCATGTGCATGTGGGCGCTGCCCACCCATTGATTTATCAACCCTGTTTACTCCTCCTTCCCCCACTGCCCAACTCCACGAAATGTGGTTTTCATCCTCCGACCCATTCTTCGATTGCATCTTCCCCGATCTGTTTCCCATGCAACTCCCTCCACCCCCGTCTTCTTCTTCCTGTTGCATGATCACCTCTGACCTCCAAAAATAAATGCCAATTTTAAAATGGAGGTATCAATGGAGGATTACGCTATGTTCTGCTCGTCTTCCCAGGGGCACGAGACCCCTGCTCCTTTCCCTGTAGACTTCCTGTCCCCTAGGTTAGATGTACATTCTACAGAGTCTCCTAGGTCGGTAGAGTCAGTTGGGGTAGAGTCTAGTTCTAGTGTGGTCAGCTCATCCATGTCTGGCCCCTGAACTGGCATGGTGCATGGGTTGCGGAGCCCGAAAGGTCACAATCCTATATTCATTTGTCAGTCTTGCTAGTTTAACATTGGGTCAACACCCGCACACACAACACGCCTAGCCCCTGAACTCAAGCAGCGCAAAATCCAAAGGAAGGTCAAAGCCTAACTGAAGGTGTAAAGACGATACCTATTCTCTTCTCTTCGGCTCATAAGGGGGGAAGTTAGACTCCGGGCAGATTACCCAAACCGACCCGCCGCCCTAGTAGGTGAAAGTCAGGGCCCAAAAGGGAGCAAAATGCCATAAAAGCCCAAGTACAATTAGGTGTTTTCACAAAAGAAAAAAAATCAAGTCAAATCAAAAGAAAAGTATGTCAAGAGGGCAAAGTCCCCGCAGGGAAAACCCTGGTTATAAGCATGCGTGAATAAGGGCAGAAGGGCGACAAAAATTTCCCTACGCCGAAGACCGAACCCCAATGGGCATAGGGTAGGGGAGGAAGGTTTGCCTCGGGTCTTTCAGAACCCCTTATGGGCTTTTCCAATATTTTCTTCTATTTCTCCCTTGTGGTAAGTCATAAGTCGGAAAACAGGTAGAGACCAACTTAGGAGGATGCGCTGTGCGAGGTCATGGGCGAAAGCATAACCTTAAGCACATTGACCCTTTTGTAAAGCTACCTAAGAATAATTAATGAATCTTAGATGGTGAACGTGTAAGACACCGAAGCCTACGTACTGTGCCAGGCCACATAAAAAGAAATGAAAAATCGCAGAAAAATCGCAAGAAGAAAAAAGAAGCTTTTTTCAAATAATGCCTAAGCATAGGGGCGTCATTTCCTTGAATAGCGCTCGTCATCAAGTCGCCATTTTGAAAAGAAAAGGGAAAGAGAAATTTCATTTTAGATAACGCCCAAGTGCCGGGGCGCTATTTCTTTTAATTAAGTCAGCGTCAAATTCATTGTTTAAAAATAGAATGAAAATCATAAAAAAGAGATTTCTAAACAACGCCCTCTCACACGGGCGCCTTTCCTTTGAATAACGGCAGTTCCTAAGTCGCCATTTAAAATAAAATATAAAAAAAATAAGAAGAAAAAATGAAAGAAAAAAGGGGGTGCTCTTCTTTCCTCATATGCTTGCTTGCATCTTGTGCGGGCATCTTTTATTTCAGTTTGCATCTGCCTGCTTACATGTTGCATTTTCCTTATCTTTTACTATTTGCCTTAATTGATTAGAGGCTTGGCCCCTTGACCCGTCTGTTGTGTCCCCTGTGGCTCTGTGGTTTTGATGATGACAAATGTTATGGGGTTCTATGGTTTTGATGATGACAACTGTTATGGCTCATTATGTATTGATGATCTAATCCTGATGAAATATGAGGAACTGTCAGAACAGGTTTAAGGATGACTCACACTCATGAAGTCAACCTATGTCAAAGTCAAATCTCTGACAGGTATAGTCAATGCACAGTTAGATCAGGTAATGTTCTATGCATTTCACAGGTTTACACATTGCACACACATACAAGTCTACACACTCAAAGTTTACACATTGCATTACAGAATGCATGTAGAGTCTATACATTACTTTGTGTTGTGTTTGTGCATCGTTTAGAACACAAGTCTATACATCCATTGCTTCAGTTCAATATCTGCTATGTGCATACATTGCATCGGTGCATTGCTTCTTCTGTGCATATACTACATCAGTGCATCCATCAGGCATATAGTCTATACACTAATGCATGTGAGGTCCTGTCTGCACGATAATGTCTATACATGCATGCAGGCAGTCAAGTTTATACATTGCATCTCACACATCCAGCAAGTCTATACACTGCATTCCTTGCAGGCACAACTGTTTCATGCATTCATATAGTCTACACATTGCACGTGTTGCACATTCACATGGTCTATACATTGCATGTGTCACAGATAGCATAGTCTATACATCGCAGTTCTCGCAGGCTAGCAAGTCTGTACACTGCATGGCTCGCAGGCTAGTAAGTCTATACATTGCATGGCTTGCAGGGTAGAAAGTCTATACATTGCATGGCAAAGTTCAAAGTCAATACATTGCTGCATTGCTTGCATTTGTGAAGTCTATACATTGGCTGTTGTCTTGCAGCATTAACCCAAGTCCATACATTGTGAACGTTTGCCTTGCATTGCATCAAGTCTGCACATTCATCGCTCAAGTCTGTACAACCCTTGAATTGGCAAGTCCATACATCGTTCAGTTTTCTTGGCTAAGTCTATACATCTTTGTCTTGTGCATGCATCAGTTCTCAAGTCTGTACATTGGGCTATCAGGTAAAGTCTGTACATCCTTTAGCTAGAACTGTGCAAGTCCATACATCGCTGCATTGGCCAAGTCTATACATTACAGCTGAGTTGAAGTCTGTACAGCCCTTGCCTTGCTCAAGTCTGAACAGCCCTTCTTTTGGCAGTTCCATACATCCTGAAGTCTATACATTGGCTTTGCTTCCACGGGTTGAAGTCTATACATTGGACTGTGTCACTTAGCGTCTTGTGCATGAGTCAAGTCTATACAGCCTGTGTTCAGCAACATCAAGTCTGTACAACGCATAGCTGCACACATGACTAAGTCTGTACACTGGCATCTTGCAGCGTTAGCACAAGTCTATACAGCCTGTGTGCTTCATATTGCCAAGTCTATACAACGGCTTGCAGCACTCAAAGTTTGTACACTGGCTGCAGCAGGCTCGCACACACTAAGTCCATACATTGCATAAAGTCTGAACATTGGTATCTTTACCTATGTCTAAGTCTATACATTCTAATAGGCATTGTGCATTGTTCAAAGCGGAGTCTGTACATCGTTATGTTGTTCTTGTGCCGTAGCAAGTCTATACATTCCTTACGCTTGGCATTTGACGCCCACCAACAGTGGCGTCACTTGTGAAACAAACGTCTTGGTGTAAGGGGTCTTTCTGTTAAGCATGACTTCATCAACTCTGTACATTGTCTGCTTGCATAACACAGAGTCTGTACATTCTTTCAGCATGACAATGCATTCACTTGCAATGTATAAACTTTGCTGTTTGCAGCTGAACATGCATTTCACTCTAACTCTGTACATGCCATACATGAAGTCTATACATGCTGCTGCTTAGCATTCACTGAGTCTATACATGCTCATAGTCTGCATACGTGAAGTCTGTACATGCTTCAGTGTCACATTCACTAAGTCTGTACACGCTTCAGTCTCGCATACACGAAGTCTGTACACGCCTTACAATGCCACAGTTCTGCATGCGTGAAGTATGTACAAAGGCCAAAGCACTGCATATATGTAGTCTGTACATGGCATTGTTCTGCATTCACCAAGTCTATACAATGCCATAGCCACGCATTCATAAAGTCTGAACATTGCATTGCTTCGCATTCATGAAGTCTGTACATCGCTTCTGCAGTGCCTTCATTAAGTCTGTACAAGGCTTTAACCTTATACTGATAACTCTGTTCGAATGTCTGACAGGGACACCTTGCAGAGACTGATGATTGGCACGTGATCCGAGGCTGGAAGGACTGACAGAATGGTGACACGTGTACTGAAGCATGCTGAGATGCTGCCACGTGTTCAAGTCATTGGGCGGGAACTCAAATGCCACACGCCCAATTCCTACTGCTCTATATTTATGAAGCTTCTTCCACCTGAAGAAGTAAGATCATGAGACAGAGAGCTCTAGTAGAAGAGAGACAGAGAAATAGCAAGAGTAGAAGAAAAAGAGTAGAAGAGCAGAGCGCCTGCACGATCCAGGAGATGAAGAAAGAGAGTGAAGAAGAGAAAGAGAAAGAAAGAGAGATAGAGTGAGAAAGAGAAAGAAAGAGAGACTGAGTGATCTGAAGAAGAAGAAAGGCTGAGAGAAGATTCGTTCTGAAGATCTGTCTTCACTGGACCGTGGATCAAATCCCGGCCAGTCAGCTCATTCTGAGCCACATTGTGCTTCATCGTTTACAGCCTTCCGATTGATGTTGTCTATGTTTTTCCTTTCCATTTTACACCATTTCTTCAAGCTGTTAGTCAGCGGATGCAGTGGAGGATTCCACTGGACAGGTAAGCTGTAATCCCCAGCGGTTGTAGAGAAGGTTCTTCTCTGGACAGCAAGCTGTGTTGCTCAGCAGGCGAGGTGGATACCTCAGACAGCAAGCTGTGTTACTCAGCGGTTAAAGAGGATCTGTTCCTCTGGTCGGCAAGCAGTTAAGCCCAGCGAAGCTGTGTATCAGCGGTTGTAGGCAAGCTGTGATGCCCAGCTGTTCAAGCTGTGAGTCTGCGGAATCTACACTCGGTTTGAGTGTGGGGTGGATGTAGGTCTGTTGGACCGAACCACCTAAAAATCATTGTGCAGTGGTTTGATTTCATATTTGCTTCCGCTAGATGAATGTTTAGGCTCGATATGCTTTCACATGTTCATTGAGCTATTTGACTGCACATTTACTACTTGATTGAACACCTTATAGTAGTTTTGATTCGGTAGATCTGAATCTGTTTTTGCCTCAGCTTCTTTGAGTGTTCTAAGTTTTAATCAGGAGGTAGTTTTAATTGGGCGAATTTTTTAAGGAGAGATTCATTCACCCCCCTCTGAATCCCTAGCACCGAACCCAACACTTGGTATCAGAGCAGGTTGCTGTGCATAGGATCTAACAATCCGCAGCAGATCCTGCATTTCTTGTTGGTGCATTACAGAGTGGGCTTCCTTTGTTCTGTGTTTTGTTTCACCGATTTAGTGTCTTGATTTGTTCATCTGACTTCAGTGTATTCATCATATCTCGATGGCTAATCCTCCAATATTCAGAGGTAATAACTTTGATTCTTGGTTAGAAAATTTTCATCGGTATGTAAAATCTACTGATCCAAATCTTTGGAAGGTAATAACTCATGATCCACACAAATTATCAAAAAATAAATCTAGATGGACTGAGAAGGACAAATTGAAAGACTCTGTCAACACTAGAGCAGTAGTTTTAATAAAAGAATCAATTGACAGACCCCTAATCGAATGCATTTCTTCTTGCAGGTCTGCCAAAGAAATTTTGGAAAAACTAAAGCTAATCAGGAATCACAGCAAATGCTTGATGGCTGATCGGAGAAATGATGATGATGAAACCTCATCTCAGGTAAGCTCTGAATCTGAAGAACTTTCGATTGATGATCTATGGAATATAAATGAGGAACTTAATGATAGATGTGAAAGATTAAAATCTGAGAATAAAAGATTGAAAAAGAAATGTGATCAGATAAATTTGAAAGCTTCCTATGAAAAATGTCCAAATCTGAAACAATCTTATGATGCATGTATGTTAGATGTTCAGAACTTTAAGGAACAAAATGGTTCTCCAAAACTTGAAAATTAAACATGTTTGGACAAGATATCTGAACTGGAGAATCAGCTTATTAAGATGAAAAATGAGCATCTAAAAGGCATGCAAGAGTTGATTGAGATAAATTTTGTAATGGACAAACTGAAGTCTGAAAATGTTGAGGTTCAAAAGCATAATGAAGATCTCAAGACTAGTCTGAATAAAATCAAGAAGGAAGCAATACATATTTCATCTGTAGAGTCAATCTGTAATATGTGCTCAGCTCTAAGAGAACGTAATGAAGATCTTTTTAGTGAGAATGAATGGCTGAATAAGCAAATTGCCTCGTTTAAAGAGGATCACAAAAATCTGATTATTGAGAAAACTAAAGTGGAAGAAAGAGAAGAGGAACTAATTGAAAAGCTGGAGCTGATGTCTGGAAGAGAAAATTGTAATGAAGGAGTCAAGAAGCTGACTGAAGAAAACAAAGAACTGAGGGAACAAAACAAGAAACTGATGGTTTTAAATACTATTTTCTCACAGAGGTTTCTGACTGTCGAAAAAGAAAAATCTACTATTAAGGAAGCTCAACCTCAAAAATTTGAGAAGGAAAACACTGAACTGAAAGTTAAAATTGAAAAATTAAAGTGTTTAAACACTGGCTTATCTGAAACACTTCTCACATTAAAAAAGGGAAAATTCACTTGTGATGGAGAATCACAAAGGGTGATCAGTCTAAAACAAGAAATTGATAAGTACAAAACTGCAAACAAAGTTCTAAGCGAATGTGTAAATTACAGTGAACTGGAGATAGCTAGTTATGAGCTTCACATTGCTAGCTTGGAAAGGAAAATTCATAATATGGAAAACTCAGTATCCAAGTTTGCTAAAAATGAAGGAAAGATAAAAGCTGTCATGAAAGATAAGAATGACAATTCAAGAAAGGGGATAAGTTGTAGTTCTGATGTTAAAGAAACTACTAAAAACCAACTATACACTACTTTTGTGAAAATCTCTGATGTAGCTGGTACCTCAAGTCAATCCCCAAAACAAAATAAAAATAAGAAATCACCTTCAAAATCTGTTTTTCAGTTCAAAGCCCAGAAAATTGAAAAGCAAACAAAACATGTTGAGAATAATCAGAAATTGAAAAGAAAGAGTCAAACAAAGAAGGCAAAGAATATTTCTGGTTATACCCTGAAATCAGTTAGCTCGGCTAAATTTGATAGGTCAATGCAAAATGCTCATGCCTCATGTACTCATTCGCATGCATCTAGGAATTCATCTGATAGAAACCATGCCCCTAGGAAATCTGATGCTTCTTGCTATTACTGTGGTAAGCATGGTCATATCATGGATGCATGTTTCATCATGAAACAAGATGATAAACTGCATGCTAAATCTTCTGATCATCATGGGTACAAAAGAAACAAACTTAAGTTCAACCAACACATCACATGCTTCAATTGCAACAAGCCAGGTCATAAGGCTGTTGAGTGTTGGTCAGGGAATTATAGGAATAATTCTGGATCTAGAAGTAAGCATGTTAGGTGCTTCGAGTGTGGCAAGTATGGGCATACAGTCAAGGACTGCTGGTATGCTCAGGGAAATCACTCTAATTCTAAATTTGTCAAATTCCCTGCAAACAGAAATGATTTTGGTAGGAATAAATCTATTTTTAAAGAAAAGATTCCTGCATGTTTTGAATGTGGAAAACTTGGCCACTGTGCTTCTGAATGTTGGTGGGTAGGTAATGATAAATCAAAGGTTCATGCAAGCAACAGAAACTTTCATGCTAAATCACATAGGTTACATGACTATAACAATGTTCACAAAAAGAATTCAAGGGTTGTTATATCATGTAGATATTGTGGAAAATTTGGCCACTCCATGACCAATTGTCATCTGATGGACTTTGATGACAATATTGCTAAGAAATTGTTTAGAACACCTGTTAGGGATAATACAGGACCCAAGACTGCTTGGGTTCCTGCAAGATCAAAATGATTGTTTTGCTGCATGTGTGCCTTGGAATGAATAAAGGGGGATTAATAAGCCAAGGCACTCAAGAATGAAACCCCCAGGATTGCACTATTCAGGTCAGTTCTGAAAAACTATGTTTAAATTTCATCATCTGAAATTGTTGAAATGCTTGTCTGATTTCTGATGTCTTCTTCTTGTCTAACTGTTCAGTCTGCATTCCAGACTCAGCTATAGAATTTAATTCTGAACATATCTGATGCTCTTCTCACATGTTTGTGCATGTACTTTATTCTGAGCTAATTCATGTGTTGCACTGAGGTTGAATGATTCATTTAAATGCATATAGACAATGCATGTGTCCATCAAGGAAGTCATTCAAAGCATATAGAACTGCTTTGCACTGCATCTCTTTGCATAACCCTGGCATATTAAATGGTAAGTTACTAAAGGGTAGATGTAATCTATCTCGAGGTTCTTACTATGTGTGAGATGGTCCTTGAGACCAAGCTCTCCGCCAAGTACCAAGGGTCATGTCTTCATTTAAAAGCAGTGTAATGAATATCATAAAATTTGAAAAATCAGAAAATTTGAAATGAAATTGATGCATTTGGTAAATTCTTTCTCTGATTGAACAAGCATGAATTCTCCTTGAGCATATTCTAAAATCATGAGCAGTTCATTAATTGTATTTCATGCACTTAGTCAGGGGGAGTTTGACTGATGTTGCATATGAAGAGTAGTGCAGTTGAAAAACCTAAAAAGAAATTTCATTGCATCAAGATAGGGGGAGCATTTAGAATTGGTGTTTTGATTGTCACATTTTGAACACCTCTTGTCTAGTAATTGATCAACTCTCATCTGATGTCATATTTCTCTCTCTTGAAAATGGATTCTGCCTTCTATTCGTTGAGTTGTTAAAGAAGAGTTTCCTTCAACTCTCTTCATGATACTACCTGTCAGCTGATCTGTCTGAAATCCAGACTCAGCTACTGTTTGCTGATAAACTCCCTTCTAATGCTCTTCTCTTGCTATTTGTTGCACTACCAGCTGACACTCATCTTTCACATACTTCTTAGCTGGTGTGACTGACTTAATTCTATTGTTGACTTGTTGGTCAGTTATTCTTTCGATTTGATCTGAGGAACACAAATTGTATGTCATACAATCTAGTCTGAATCATGTAGAAATTTCTATCATATAGGTTTAAGAATAACCACTGAATCAGACTGATATAAGAATTATGTATTCTCAGATTTGCACTTAAATTTCTTGAAAATATCTGAATGATAAGATTTAATGAACTTTAACCACTTGTGTCATGAAAACCATAGACTCTCTCATCTGATATCTGAAAATTGGAAATCAAGGCTACTTTGGTAGAGATACATAGAGTGAGTACTGTGGTTAAACATTAAATTGAGAAATGTTGACCAATTAAAAAAACTGTGAATTCAGAGCAATGACTTCGTCACTGAGAAACTGAGTTCTTCATCAATGAAATAAAGTAACTTATGTCATGAAGTGCCATAGTTATCTCTAGTAAAAATTTATTGAAAAACCTGACAGAGCAATGGCATATTTGTGTCAAGTAACTGGGGAGTCTGGCTTCTGATCACGGTGTCTCTTCACGTAAAAAGACATTTGTATTGCTAACTCTTGTCTCAATGTTGAGAGGCAATGACAGTTATCACACTGAGTAACTGGGTCACTTCACCTAAGACGTGTTGTGCCTCATGTAAAAAGGTGTTGATAAACCCAAATTGCACAGGTAAAGTAAAATATGTTTCAAATAAAAACATTTTGCAAAATCTGTCAATTCATGCTCCTGTAAAAAGTGTTTAATCTCAATACTAATCTGTGCAACTCTGAAAGTAGTCATTGAGATCTTGTGTGTAAGATGAAGATGATTAGTCATGGTTATTATCTGGTTATTTGGTTCACCTTTATTAAAACTTGACTTCAGATATGAGTATTGAATTTAATTGACAAATTGGTATACATCATAATTAAATCAGGTTGGTCAAGTTGTAAATTCATAACCCTCTATGATAAGAGAGTTCTTTCATGTTAAGACTTATTGTAGTTATGCATGCTCTACAATCCCTCATGATCTGCTTCATACCTTGGTATCAGTCCTTCTTGGTATCAGTTATCTGACCATACAAATGTGAGATGCTACTCCCATTATTACCTTGTTCACTTGCAGTCTTCTGAACTTCAGAATCCTTATGGTGATGAATTTCAGATTGATTCATTGGTTAACCAGAGTTCATTTCTGTTCTTCAAGAGAACTTCTGGGTCATGTGTAGTTAAGGGGAGAGTAGTCATAAATTCATGTTGATAGGGGAAGTTTCAGCATTGCATAAAAGCTCCTATATCATCTCCTTCAACAGTCAATGATCATTCCATCCTTTTTGCTGTTGTCAAAGGGGGAGAAACTTTTGTGAGTCATCATTTGCATACATGGTGCATTACATGCTCATTATTTCTGAAAGAGCCATTCCATTGTGTATCTTCAAATTCATCATGATGAATCTAAGACAATGACTCATAATATTGCCATCATCAAAAAGGGGGAGATTGTTGTGTCCCCTGTGGCTCTGTGGTTTTGATGATGACAAATGTTATGTGGCTCTGTGGTTTTGATGATGACAAATGTTATGGGGTTCTGTGGTTTTGATGATGACAACTGTTATGGCTCATTATGTATTGATGATCTAATCCTGATGAAATATGAGGAACTATCAGAACAGGTTTAAGGATGACTCACACTCATGAAGTCAACCTATGTCAAAGTCAAATCTCTGACAGGTACAGTCAATGCACAGTTAGATCAGGTAATGTTCTATGCATTTCACAGGTTTACACATTACATACACATACAAGTCTACACACTCAAAGTTTACACATTGCATTGAAGAATGCATGTAGAGTCTATACATTACTTTGTGTTGTGTTTATGCATCGTTTAGAACACAAGTCTATACATCCATTGCTTCAGTTCAATATCTGCTATGTGCATACATTGCATCGGTGCATTGCTTCCTCTGTGCATATACTGCATCAGTGCATCCATCAGGCATACAGTCTATACACTAATGCATGTGAGGTCATGTCTGCACGATAATGTCTATACATGCATGCAGGCAGTCAAGTCTATACATTGCATCTCACACATCCAGCAAGTCTGTACACTGCATTCCTCGCAGGCACAGCTATTTCATGCATTCATATAGTCTACACATTGCACGTGTTGCACATTCACATGGTATATACATTGCATGTGTCGCAGATAGCATAGTCCATACATCGCAGTTCTCGCAGGCTAGCAAGTCTGTACACTGCATGGCTCGCAGGCTAGTAAGTCTATACATTGCATGGCTCGCAGGGTAGCAAGTCTATACATTGCATGGCAAAGTTCAAAGTCAATACATTGCTGCATTGCTTGCATTTGTGAAGTCTATACATTGGCTGTTGTCTTGCAGCATTAACCCAAGTCCATACATTGTGAACGTTTGCCTTGCATTGCATCAAGTCTGCACATTCATCGCTCAAGTCTGTACAGCCCTTGAATTGGCAAGTCCATACATCGTTCAGTTGTCTTGGCTAAGTCTATACATCTTTGGCTTGTGCATGCATCAGTTCTCAAGTCTGTACATTGGGCTATCAGGTAAAGTATGTACATCCTTTAACTAGAACTGTGCAAGTCCATACATCGCTGCATTGGCCAAGTCTATACATTGCAGCTGAGTTGTAGTCTGTATAGCCCTTGCCTTGCTCAAGTCTGTACATCCCTTCCTTTGGCAAGTCCATACATCCTGAAGTCTATACATTGGCTTTGCTTGCACGGGTTGAAGTCTATACATTGGACTGTGTCACTTAGCATCTTGTGCATGAGTCAAGTCTGTACAGCCTGTGTTCAGCAACATCAAGTCTGTACAACGCATAGCTGCACGCATGACTAAGTCTGTACACTAGCATATTGCAGCGTTAGCACAAGTCTATACAGCATGTGTGCTTCATATTGCCAAGTCTATACAATGGCTTGCAGCACTCAAAGTCTGTACACTGGCTGCAGCAGGCTCGCACACACTAAGTCCATACATTGCACTGAACATTGGTATCTTTACCTACGTCTAGGTCTATACATTCTTATAGGCATTGTGCATTGTTCAAAGCGGAGTCTGTACATCGTTATGTTGTTCTTGTGCCGTAGCAAGTCTATACATTCCTTACGCTTGGCATTTGACGCCCACCAACAGTGGCGTCACTTGTGAAACAAACGTCTTGGTGTAAGGGGTCTTTCTATTAAGCATGACTTCATCAACTCTATACATTGTCTGCTTGCATAACACAGAGTCTGTACATTCTTTCAGCATGACAATGCATTCACTTGCAATGTATATACTTTGCTGTCTGCAACTGAACATGCATTTCACTCTAACTCTGTACATGCCATACATGAAGTCTATACATGCTGCTACTTAGTATTCACTGAGTCTATACATGCTCATAGTCTGCATACGTGAAGTCTGTACATGCTTCAGTGTCACATTCACTAAGTCTGTACACGCTTCAGTCTCGCATACACGAAGTCTGTACACGCCTTACAATGCCACAATCCTGCATGCGTGAAGTATGTACAAAGGCCAAAGCACTGCATATATGTAGTCTGTACATGGCATTGTTCTGCATTCACCAAGTCTACACAATGCCATAGCCACACATTCATAAAGTCTGAACATTGCATTGCTTCGCATTCATGAAGTCTGTACATCACTTCTGCAGTGCCTTCATTAAGTCTATACAAGGCTTTAACCTTATACTGATAACTCTGTTCGAATGTCTGACAAGGACACCTTGCAGAGACTGATGATTGGCACGTGATCCGAGGCTGGAAGGACTGATAGAATGGTGGCATGTGTACTGAAGCATGTTGAGATGTTGCCACGTGTTCAAGTCATTGGGTGGGAACTCAAATGCCACACGCCCAATTCCTGCTGCTCTATATATATGAAGCTTCTTCCACCTGAAGAAGTAAGATCGTGAGACAGAGAGCTCTAGCAGAAGAGAGACAGAGAAATTGCAAGAGTAGAAGAAAAACTGTAGAAGAGTAGAGCGCCTGCACGATCCAGGAGAAGAAGAAAGAGAGTGAAGAAGAGAAAGAGAAAGAAAGAGAGATAGAGTGAGAAAGAGAAAGAAAGAGAGACTGAGTGATCTGAAGAAGAAGAAAGGCAGAAAGAAGATTCGTTCTGAAGATCTGTCTTCACTGGACCGTGGATCAAATCCAGGCCAGTTGTAGACACGCCAAAATTGACATTATTTTGAGTATATTTCATATCGCTCTGCGATGCCCCATTTGACCCTCAAATCAGCTTATTTGAGTGGTTTTCCCACTTTTCATGGATTGCCCCTGATTTCTCCTATTTTTCCCAATTTACCTCCCTTTTCCTATTTTTCTGGATTTTTTGGGCATTTATCTCTATTTTATGAATTCACGCCCTCATCAGGGGCGTGTTTTTGAAACACGCCCTTGTCTAGGGCGTGTCTTTCCCATTTTATCTATTTCTCCCCATTTTTTTATTTTCTGAATTTTCTGAATTTACGACCTGGGTAAGGGCGTGTTTTCTTAAAACATGACTTAATCTAGGGCGTTTCTTAAAGAAAGGACGACCTCACCTGAGGGCGTTAATTCTTTTGGTTTTGACCGACTTCCCCATTTGAGCTCTTGAAATTAACGGCCTTCTCAGGGGCGTGTTTTTAAACGTGGCTTTAATTAAGGCGTGTTTTACATTTTTCAAATATGGGGAGTTTTTATTTCTAAATTTGGTTTTTGAGAAACGCCCTTGTGCAGGGCGTGTTTTTGAGAAACGCCCTATGCGTAGGTCGTCAATTCGTAAATTGACGCCCTGACCTAAGGCGTGTTTCACCGTCTGCCTTCGCAGCCCTTTCCCCAGAGAGTCCTTGCTTCGATAGATGCCTACTTGATTTGGGCTCTTGCCCATTCTTATCCTTTCCCCAGTTGAGACTCTTGCCTTGCTTATCCTTTGATCAATCCTATAAGGGGTTGATCCCCTTATCTTTTTTTTTCTTCTTCGGTTCCGATATTTCTTATTCTCCGCTGACGTTCTTCTATTTTTTCTTCTTCTTCTTCTTCTGCCTCCCTCTTCTTCTTCTTCTTATTCTTCTTCTTCCGCTTCTTCTCTTTTTCTTCTGTTGTTTTCTTTTCTTTTTACAGGAACCGAAGGTAGGGTGGCATTGGCTAAGGAGAGGCTTCTTCACGGTTCAAGTCTTCATCCCTTTTGAAGCCTTTCTCTCATCGAGCATTCAAGCCAAAAGAGCCACCAAACAAGATTTTTCTATCTTATCTCCCCCTTATTTGCATTTTTTTTTCATTAGTTCATGCATGCATCATGTTTCATTATTATATTAATTTTTCTCAACTATCATTGAGATCTCCCCTTTAGTGCATCTCTTGCACTCTTTCCCCATTATATTTTTACATGCATTCATACCTCCCACACCCTCTTTGCATAGGGGTTTAAGGGCCAACACCCTTAAGGTGTGTATTTCATATGTTATCATGCTCACCTTTCTATTATGAACTTGATGCTACACACACATTATTTCTAATCCAATTCTTTTGTGTTGTGTGTCTTTTTTTTGCAAGGGTAACCAAGTTGAAGAACTCTCTTCGTCGGCCGGCCGATTTGAAGAGAAAAGGAGTACTCACAATCCCGCACATTTGAGGTATTTTGCGATCACTCCCCTTATCATCTCCACTTTGAGACCCTCGCGTCTCTGGCGATCACAACTCCATTAGCACCTCGTGCTATTTTATTGCTATTGTGCTATTTTTATTTTTTTTATATTTATTTAAGTGTGGATTTTAATAAGATCTACAAATTGGCGATCACGGTGGGACCCTTTGTGTTCTTCCTTTATTACCCCTTTCCCCTTGGCACCCTTGCGTGCCCTTTTGATATTCATGAATTCACGCCTCTGACAGGGGCGTTTTTTTGATTTAACGCCCTGACACAGGGCGTCTTATGCATATTTTACGCCCTCTGACAGGGCGTTTTCCAGCTTACCTCCGGGCTTTGCGATATATAGCTGCCTGTGAATTAACGCCTTACCCCAGGGCGTCCTTTTATTTGTAACGCCCTGCCCCAGGGCGTTTCTTGACTTGGTTGGTGTTTCACGCCCTGCCCAAGGGCGTTTTTTTCATTCGTAGCGCCTAACTCTAAGGCGTGTTTTATCCAGCCCCTGGGCCGCTCAGGTTTATTCACGACGGTAACACCGTCGTGTCTTTGTTTAGTAGCGCCCCCTTCCATGGCGTGTTTTTACTGTGGGTTTCCAGAACCCCCCCGGCTTTGGTTTTTCATGATATTTCATGCTTATCTTTGTTGATTGATCATATTATTGTGGTTGGCCTGTTTACCCTGTTGCATTCATATTTGCATTTGGTTTGGGAGCCTCCTCCTCTTCATTAGGATCCACACACCCTCTTGGAATCGGGACGACCCTCCATTGAGCATTCCGTCTCTTTGGACTGGAAATCCCTTTTCCAAGCCTCCGTAAGTCCCCGCACCCGTGGATTCCCTCACGGACGCCGGGCAGGTTGTACCCTTTTGAAGTCCCGAGTTAGTTGGCCTATACGGTGAGAGAGGGTTCCTAGTTGGCATTGAAGTTCAAATCATATTGAAACTAGGTTCCCCCCCCTTTGTGTGAATCATTCAAAACTTTATTAAAATTCATTAATTCACCAAGGATCAAACATAAAAATCAAGGTAACCATTCCAACTTGTGTGCTTCTTTGCATATTATTGAGAATTTTGATTATATAATGGCTTACCATGATAGAAACATGTTCAATTCAATTCATGAGGATGCACAACCTAGCACTTCTTATCCTCAATTTCAACATGTTAATCATTATCCTTCTCACCATTCCTTCAAGGGACCACGTCCTCATTCTTATGGTCATGTCCAACCCATGGGCAATGTCCATTCTTATGGTCCCCCTCCTCAAGTTCGAGCCACTACTCCCTCGGGATCCTCTCGTCCCAATGATGAGAAAGTCTCCCAGATCATTCATGCATTAGATCATCTTACCCCTCAACAGATCCAAGCCCTTAAGGCTGTCGTTGAGGGTGCATCTCCTTCATCTCTCCCTCCTTCCAATTCTATTCGGGTGGCCCATCACCCATCTCCCTCCAATTCTACACGGGTGGCCCATCACCCACCTCCTCCTTCTAATCATATTCGGGTAGCCCATTACCCATCTCCTCCTATTCATTCTACTCGGGTGGTCCGACACCCGCCTCCTTCTATTCCTCCTCCCTCACGGCCCCGAAGCCCATTTATTCATTGCAATCCGGCCCATCCGGGTTCTTTTACGGGTCATACCGTCAACTCCCCTCCACGGCCTTTTTATGCGGCCCCTCCTCCTTCGAGGCCCTGCCAACCTTCTATTGTTCAAGTCACACCCCTCCAACAATCTCTTTTTGATAAGATTACTTCCATGGAGGAACAATTAAAGAGGGTCACGGTTCCTCCTACTCCGGTCAATCCTCTCCATGCCGCTTTGGACGAGATTACTAAGTTGGAGAGAGAATGGAAGGATAGGAGAGATGATTATGATATCGGCGTTCCAAGCGAGGAAGAACCGGCAATTGAAGAATACGAGCCGGTATATGATGATGAAGCTCCGCAGGCACCCCTTCCGAGTTTCCTTAATTTCCCACTCCCTCCATTATCATTCAATGAACCCCCTGCTCAGGAGGAAACCACTCCCAATTCAACCCCTGTTTATGAGACTAGTTGGTGTTACGACGATGGGTCGATATTCCAATCGTCCGCACCGGCGCCTATTGAGTCTCTTCCCATTCCCACTCCCACTCCTAACATTGCTCGCCCCGTCCGGCATTTTCTACGCACCAAACCTTCACCCATTAACCCTCCACCAACTACACCTCCACCCACTATACCATCAACCTTCACACCATTAGCCACCACTGAGCCTTCCATTATAAAACCTCCACCTATTAAGTCAGTAACCTCCACATCGGCCTACACCGAACCTACCACTGAACCTCCTCCAATTGACCTCCCAGTACCACCATCCCTAAAAACCACCTTACCTACCCCAATATTTAACCCTCCATCTTTACCTATGGCTAATCCTGAGCAGGACCCACCACTTTTTGCACTCGAGCTAACCCCGACCGCTTGCAAGCAAAGGGAGAAACTCGACGTGTTTGAACCCCCGCTTACGCTCACCCATTTGCCAACACCTTCCATTATAACTCCACCATCCACGGAGCCTCCCGCCTCCGCCTCACCTCCCTTTGTTACTCGGAAGGGGCGTGCTTCTGCAGCTACTCGCGCCAAGGATAAGCAAGAGCCGGGCAAGAAGACTTTGGCCACGACTGTGCCATTCAAGATTCAAGAAGTCATTTACCGGATGCCAATCCAGGTTATTGTGCCGAGCATGGTCGCAGAGGCCAAGTCACCGCCATTGCTCAGGGAAGAATGCCAAGAATTGATGCCATCCAAGGGCCAGGCAGGGCACCCTTTGTTCCCTCTTCCAAATCTTGATTCCATTCCTCCATACAAGGGGCGAATGCCCATTTTATTCAACATTCCATATTCATCACCATCAATGGGCAACATAATGCTTCCCGTTCCAACTCTACGACGCTCTCACTTTATTGATCTTCGTTTTCCAAAGGGGTTGTCATTTATTGAAGCTTCCTTTATTGGGCCAATTGGCCGTACATGTTCACTGCCATGGAGGGGCAGTTACCTTGATGCTAAGGGGCCATCCCTTATTTGTTCCACTTTTTATTCGTCCATCTCTATCACTTCTTCTTCATGGGCCATTCCCAGGGTTAAGAGGAGGATCTCGTCTTCTCGCCCTTCATATTCTCCATATTCCTTGCATCTCATGCATGTTGTTGCATTCATGCATTCACAGCATTCATCGCATTGCATTCGCATACAATTGCATCTCCTGCTTCCCGGGTTTCCAAACCCGTACCTTCCTCGTCTTCCGGCACCTCCGGATATTCCGCATTTCTCATCCTGTTCATCTTCATCTTTTTGTCCACCCTCCCTGGGACATTACGTCCCTTTTCCTGCTATCTCCCTGGAACCTCCAGGAATTTTATCCCTCCTCTTTGGGCATCTCGCCCTTTCTGATTCTATTCCTCCGGAACCTCCGGATCCTTCTCTTGCCCTTTCAGGGCATCGCGCCCCTTTCTATTTGCTTCCTCCGGAACCTCCAGATCTTTCACCCCTCTCTTTGTCCTTTGGGCGTCGTGCCCCTCTCTATTTGCTACCTCCGGAACCTCCGGACCTTCCCCTCGGGCATCGCGTCCCTTTCCACCTCATTTCTCCGGAACCTCCGAACTTTCTTGGGCATCGCGCCCCTGCTCATTTGCTACCTCCGGAACCTCCGGATTTTCCTCCTGATCCTCCTTCATTCCTTTCTCTAGGGTATCGCACCCCTTTCTATATCCTTCCTCCGGAACCTCCGGATTCTCCGTCTTATTCTCTCTATCATCTCCCAGGGCATCGCGACCCTCCTGATTTCATTCCTCCGGAACCTCCGGACCTTCTATATTTCTTTCGATTCATCTTCTTGCTCCTCCGGGACTTCATATCTTTTATTCTCTTCTTCCTGTTCCGTCACCTTTTTCATCATCTTTTTCCCTATTTCTCCCCAGGGCATCGCATCCCTTCTTTTGTCATCCCTCCGGAGCCTCCGGATGATTCCTCTTGTCAGGATTCTCCTCCACCACCTTCGGACCCTCCGGATCCGCCCCTTTCTATCTACCAATTCCTTCTTCTGATTCCTCCCGATCCTGGGTCCGACCCAACTTCTTCTACATCCATTGCTTTGGGCATTTGCCCTTTCTCCCATTGTTTTAGAGGCTTTAGTCCTCACTCCACCTCCTAATTTTCCGCTTCTTTTGTAAACTGTTCCTTGTAATCAGGGTCTCCGCGCCTTAATAAGGGAGTTCTAGCCCTTATCTCTTTTCCTTCTCCCCTTATTCGTCTGAGTCTGGTTTGAGCACCATTCCGTCTTGTTAAGCCACTTTCAATCCTTTGCTTCCAATCTTTTTTTCTGCTAAAGAGGACAAATCCCATGATGATCACCTCTAGCAGCAGCTGCTTCAACAAAGGTTGCAAGGTAACATGTTGGCATAAATAAGCATTTTTATAATATCATCTCCCCATTTCTTCACGCATGATTTTCAAAAGAAAGTGCTTCTTAGCAGGATTAAGAGTGATGTTTTTAAACCTTTATCTTAAACTTTTGAATTCTCATTTTTTTTTTTTAAAAAAAAGAGTCCTTTAGGCTTGTTTTTGCAGCACTTTGGTTGATAAAGAACCCGCGCTGGGAATTCAACATTCTCTCCCCGCTTGTTAAGAGCAACCCTTAGCTGGGCAGTCCACACACTTCACGGCGTCCTTTTAGCCGGCTCCTTTGATAAAACACCGTTCTTACCTTGGCCATGCCATGAGTATATCTAAAAGTCTTTTCTCTTCTTTACTCGGCCACGTGCAGGGGCAAGAGGTTGACGGATGAGATGACCAACCTTGGTAATCCCCAATACGAGAGGAGTCTCAAATAGGGGCAGTCCTGACCCAAACTAAACATGAATTTCATGATATACATTTCGCCAAAAGGGCTATTATGAAAATCAAATCAGAATTTTGATAATTGCAATTAGGAATTATGGCATGACAAGAGTGGCAAAGTCCCCGCAAGGAAAACCCTGGTCGTATGCATGTCAAGGGTCTAAAATCAAAGGCACAAAGCCCCGGCGCAACAGACTACCTCTTTGAGGGTTAACACCTTGGAAGGAATTCAGGTCTTGATATCTCCCATCCTGCACAAAGCTTATCTCCAATTATTCTTCTCTTCTCCCTCTAAGACCGAATGTTTCTCGGGTATGGCCTTGGTAGGGGCACCGTTGATCAAAGGCAGTCGGTTATAGGGCGCCACTTTCAATGCACGCCGGCTTTGGGCAGTTTTTAGCAAAAAGGGAAGGAACGAGGATCCCTAGCCAGTGGTTTAAAATACCCTTTGATGCTGCTTTAGCAATGTCTAACCAAAATCAAACAAAAAATTGAATATTTCTTGTCCAAAATCCATAAAAATTTGAATACCTTTCTCAAAACTTCACAAAAACTCAAATATTTTTCAAAAATCTCCATAAAAATTTGAATATCTTTCTCAAAACTTCACAAAAATTTACATATTTCAAAACTCATAAAAAATTTGCATATTTCCAAAATCCAAAAATTTGCATTGTATTTTCTAATGGTGTTTTACAGGAACAGCTTTGCAGAGACCAAAAGCACGGGATGAGTCCTATCTCCACTCATTGCTATCAATCTATTGATTCCTCCCGATAGTCACATGACATACCACCCTGGGCATTTTTGGTTATCACTTCCTTATATCATTTTGGTTATATCTCCCTATATCATTCTGATTATCATATCTCATGATTATTCATCTCCAAATCTTTTTTAATCAACTCCTGCTAATTTCATCTGATCACTCCGCCGATGGGCATTATATCAGATCTTGATCATTCATCTCCAAATCTTGATTAGCCAGATTGTCTCCTCATGATAAAACAACAAACAATGCTATGATTTGACTTATGCTATTCATGCCATATACATGCTATAATTGATGCTTTGATGATTGCTATGCTTAAATGCCTTATTCATTGCTTGTTATATCTTGGCTAATGAATTTTTGAGCGCAGGAAGAGGCTCTTGGTCCCGCCGGCTGGGCATCATCATCAAAGTCCCACGGTGCTTGCAGCTCATTTCTCAGTTCCCATGCTTATTGATATCACCATCTCCCTGTATGCATTCTACTATATGTTATTACGCTATTAGATCATATCAAGGACCTTGTGGCTTTGGTAAATCTGGAATTTGAGTTCCCCTTCATCAAAAACAATGATGATTCCAGAGGAGTCTTAGTCACACGGATAGGCCGTTGAGCCATCCAAGACTGGGGACGATGGTTCCCTTTTACGAGTTGGTGCGTGGATAAACGGGCTTTGGCTTAGTATCAGCTCGCAGAATTGGTTTCTTGACCCAGTCTGGGCAGTTTAACAATATTATCCTTGATTATATTATATTTTCATTTGATTTTTTCCCTTTAAACCCAGCATGCATTCATGTAGGAATTTGAAACAATTGTTGAAAAATCATTCTGATAAGCTGTTTTTGTGGGTCAAATTGATCTTGATCTTCAATATGAGATATTCCATGCCGAATTGAGTCCTCAGTGCGTTTTGTCGCTATTTTGGGTCATTTTCTCGAAAACTCCCTGTTTGGATTTTTATCATCTTATTTTTCAAAACTTTCCCCTTTGATCCACCTTGGCTGCAGCACGTCCACATGGCTAGTAACCGCTCCCCAATGGTGAAACTTACAGGTTTGTGACCTGGGGTACTTCCACCGCGTTGGAAGTTGATCATTTATTTTGTCTCCTTCGTGCACCGCGTGCGCATCTCCCCTTTTATCCAAACATTGTTGATTTCGTTGGATTTCCCGAGATTTGCTTCATCTCGTGCTTTTGATTTGATTCTCATCAAGTGATGTTGATTGCGTGTCTCATCACACCTTGGTATCTACTTTTCAGTTTGCTACGCTCCCTTGCAAAGCAGACGCCAAGGCGGGGCAGCTGTAGACACGCCAAAATTGACATTATTTTGAGTATATTTCATATCGCTCTGCGATGCCCCATTTGACCCTCAAATCAGCTTATTTGAGTGGTTTTCCCACTTTTCATGGATTGCCCCTGATTTCTCCTATTTTTCCCAATTTACCTCCCTTTTCCTATTTTTCTGGATTTTTTGGGCATTTATCTCTATTTTATGAATTCACGCCCTCATCAGGGGCGTGTTTTTGAAACACGCCCTTGTCTAGGGCGTGTCTTTCCCATTTTATCTATTTCTCCCCATTTTTTATTTTCTGAATTTTCTGAATTTACGACCTGGGTAAGGGCGTGTTTTCTTAAAACATGACTTAATCTAGGGCGTTTCTTAAAGAAAGGACGACCTCACCTGAGGGCGTTAATTCTTTTGGTTTTGACCGACTTCCCCATTTGAGCTCTTGAAATTAACGGCCTTCTCAGGGGCGTGTTTTTAAACGTGGCTTTAATTAAGGCGTGTTTTACATTTTTCAAATATGGGGAGTTTTTATTTCTAAATTTGGTTTTTGAGAAACGCCCTTGTGCAGGGCGTCAATTCGTAAATTGACGCCCTGACCTAAGGCGTGTTTCACCGTCTACCTTCGCAGCCCTTTCCCCAGAGAGTCCTTGCTTCGATAGATGCCTACTTGATTTGGGCTCTTGCCCATTCTTATCCTTTCCCCAGTTGAGACTCTTGCCTTGCTTATCCTTTGATCAATCCTATAAGGGGTTGATCCCCTTATCTTTTTTTTTCTTCTTCGGTTCCGATATTTCTTATTCTCCGCTGACGTTCTTCTATTTTTTCTTCTTCTTCTTCTTCTGCCTCCCTCTTCTTCTTCTTCTTATTCTTCTTCTTCCGCTTCTTCTCTTTTTCTTCTGTTGTTTTCTTTTCTTTTTACAGGAACCGAAGGTAGGGTGGCATTGGCTAAGGAGAGGCTTCTTCACGGTTCAAGTCTTCATCCCTTTTGAAGCCTTTCTCTCATCGAGCATTCAAGCCAAAAGAGCCACCAAACAAGATTTTTCTATCTTATCTCCCCCTTATTTGCATTTTTTTTTCATTAGTTCATGCATGCATCATGTTTCATTATTATATTAATTTTTCTCAACTATCATTGAGATCTCCCCTTTAGTGCATCTCTTGCACTCTTTCCCCATTATATTTTTACATGCATTCATACCTCCCACACCCTCTTTGCATAGGGGTTTAAGGGCCAACACCCTTAAGGTGTGTATTTCATATGTTATCATGCTCACCTTTCTATTATGAACTTGATGCTACACACACATTATTTCTAATCCAATTCTTTTGTGTTGTGTGTCTTTTTTTTGCAAGGGTAACCAAGTTGAAGAACTCTCTTCGTCGGCCGGCCGATTTGAAGAGAAAAGGAGTACTCACAATCAACCGCACATTTGAGGTATTTGCGATCACTTTCCCCTTATCATCTCCACTTGAGACCCTCGCGTCTCTGGCGATCACAACCTCCTATTAGCACCTCGTGCTATTTTATTGCTATGTGTGCTTATTTTTATTGTTTATTCATATATTATTTCCTAAGTGTGGATTTTAATTAAGATCTACACCAGTCAGCTCATTCTGAGCCACATTGTGCTTCATCGTTTACAGCCTTCCGATTGCTGTTGTCTATGTTTTTCCTTTCCATTTTACACCATTTCTTCAAGCTGTTAGTCAGCGGATGCAGTAGAGGATTCCACTGGACGGGTAAGCTGTAATCCCCAGCGGTTGCAGAGAAGGTTCTTCTCTGGACAGCAAGCTGTGTTGCTCAGCAGGCGAGGTGGATACCTCGGACAGCAAGCTGTGTTGCTCAGCGGTTGCAGAGGATCTGTTCCTCTGGTCGGCAAGCTGTTAAGCCCAGCGAAGCTGTGTATCAGCGGTTGTAGGCAAGCTGTGATGCCCAGCTGTGAGTCAGCGGAATCCACACTCGGTTTGAGTGTGGGGTGGATGTAGGTCTGCTGGACTGAACCACCTAAAAATCATTGTGCAGTGGTTTGATTTCATATTTGCTTCCGCTAGATGAATGTTTAGGCTCGATATGCTTTCACATGTTCATTGAGCTATTTGACTGCACATTAACTACTTGATTGAACACCTTATAATAGTTTAGATCTGAATCTGTTTTTGCCTCAGCTTCTTTGAGTGTTCTAAGTTTTAATCAGGAGGTAGTTTTAATTGGGCAAATTTTTTAAGGAGAGATTCATTCACCCCCCTCTGAATCCCTAGCACCGAACCCAACACCGTCATCAAGGTCAAAGTAATGATCCCTCTTGCTTATTGAGCAAGGTTCCAAGCTAGATAGATGGATTAATCTGTTTGTTTAAGTGTGGAACCAGTAACAGGGGCGAAGGAGAAGAGAAGAAAGGTACACAAGTGCTCAAAGTGCTGCGACTCAAGTAACGAAAAAATCATTTCATATATATATAATCATCATATGTGTGTACAAAAGTATGGAAATAGAGGAGTACAAAATATCTCTCTAGCTCTCGCCTCCACTCTCCTCTCTCCTGCTCTCGGCCTCACCGTCGCCCTGCCGACAGGCCCGCGGAGGGGGCATGGACCCCCGGGAGGCCGCCGAAGCATGAGCCTGCTCCTCAGCCTCGTTCCTCTATCGAGTAGAGGAACCCGCCAGGTAGGTGGTGCGGGCGAAGGAGTACCCCGCCGCCCACGCCCGCTCACGCCCTCGCTAAAGGCGCTCCTCCGTAGCCCGCAGTGGCTCCTGAACAACTGCCAGCTGCGTCCTCGCGTCCACCAGCTCTCGCTCGCGCGCCACCCGCTCCTCGCTCTCGCGGGCCCACTCTCTCCTCTCCACCTCCAAGAGGATCCGCAGCTCCGTCACATCGCTGGGCAGCTCCTCTCGCCGCCTCAGCACCTCCTCTAGATCTGCGACCCTCTGCTCGCGGATCGTCAACTCGGTTCCAGCAAGGGCCGTCCGGGTGAGTGCGTCGTGTAGCTCAGCTGCCTGCATTTTCACATTCATTAAGAGCATCCTAATATAATTATATGTGAATGGAAAGAGTATAAGTTTGTTGCTTACCCCTGCCTCGTGGCGCCTCGCCGCCTCCTCCAACTCCGCGATCCGGCGATCGCGGACCCTGAGCTCGGCCTGGGCATAGGTAGCCTGGGTGAGTGCCACATGTAGCTCTGCGACCTGCATCATCCAGCAAACTATTAATTTCATATTTCAAGTGATATGCATGTTTAAAATAATTTGAATATGGTTTAAAGGTTTACCCGCTCCGCTAGATAGCTCTCTGCCGCCTCGGCTCGTGCCACCGCCCCTGCAAGTCGCTCCTCCAGGGCGGTAACCTCGGTAGCTGGCTCCCTCGAGCTGGAAGCCCCTCTTGCTCCTTCCGCCGCTGCTCCCTGCTGGGCACGCTGCATTCATTGAGATTGTCAGTGGCTGAACACCATAACTTTAGGGATAAACAAAAGCATTTAAGTAAAGCATACTCACCAGAGTCTCCAAGTCAGCTCGGGTGGTCGCCAGCTGGGCCTCCAAGCTGTGAAGGCGAGCATGTAGGTCCGCCGCCGCTGCATCCCGTGCATCCTGCATATAGCATTTGTTAGTTGCATGTCTCATAATCATAATGCATTTAATCATAATGCATTCATACGTACCCCCTCTCGGCTTCATCTGAGGCCGGTCAGCGTAGGTCTCCCAGTATCGGTGAAGGTACGCCGAGCTGTCCGGAGTGTGTGACGCGACTGGGATCCCGCCCTGCTGCCAGTCGATGAACTGCTCGAGAAACCGTAGCATCCAGTTGACCGCCTTTGTCCGCCCTCGGGTCTTCCACCCGATCCCCCACGGCTCAGCTGACTCGACCCACTCCTGGTGTAGGCCGAGTGTCCTCATCCCTAACCGAAGCTGTAGTGGCTCGATCTCATTCAGGAAATGAACCCAAAGGTCACGCCCAAAATGAGGTCGACCCGCTACGACCCACGGCTGGCCCTCATCGGGCATCCCCTCATATGGCCTCCAGACGACCTGCATGCACATCATGTTATCACATTTATATATAAAGTAGGAAATGAAAGCAATAAATAAATGCATCACATTTACACGTACTAGTGAAGGGGGAAAGTCACGAAGCTCTCGTCTCACGACCCGTAGCTCGTAGGCGTGAGGTGCTCCGCTCATGAACGGTAGCCACCGTCGAGCTAACGGGAAGGCGGCCTCGTCTCCTGGGCGGGGGTCGACGCGGTCCATCGGCATGTAAAGGTGGCTCCATACCTGCATTCATCAATTGCATCAGTAAACATGCATAATCATATTCGTATTCATAAACATTCAAAAGCAAAAAAAATAAAAAAAATGCATACCTGAAGGAAAGGTGAGAAGCCGCTGACAGTCGTCTCTCGACCTGTCCCTGTGGACAAGTCGGCTATCAGGTGCGCTAGTAGGGTGGCTCCCCACGCGTACCGCCCTACTCCCTCCAAGTCCTCGAGGACGCTCATGAACCTGCAGTTGATGTCATCCCCTTTCATCCTCAGTAGCAGCCTCCCGAGCATCAAGAACAGGAACCTCCTCAGGTCGATGTCTGCTCGCTCCCTCTGCGCCGGTTCCTGGCAGTACGTGGCTCGAGCTCTCTCAGTCAAGCGCTCGGCGTACTCCCCCAAAGACTATCCCGACCTCTATCGGGCCTCTCCTAGTCCCATAGTCCTAGTAAGAACTGTGCGGCTGATCATCCGGCACGGGGGCTCGTACACTGTGTCTATCCCCAGAAGCCTCACTGCTAACTCCCCATAATCCGGGATGGTCACCCCGCTCACTGCCTCACCGTCTACTCTCAGACCGATGATCCTAGTGACGTCCTCTAAGCTGGGTACCATGTGTCCCCAGGGAATTAGAATTGCCCGACTCACCCGGTTCCATCTCTCCCTAAGCACCTGGATAAGGACTAGGTCTGGGCGAATTGGCTCAATCCTAAGGAAGGGGCCGAACCCCATCGCCCCTACCCGAGCCCGTTGGAAATCAGGCAACTCGTAGTATGTTGCCCTCACCTGGACCCAAGAGATGCGGGTCCGTATCAAGCCCTGCAATGTAAAATTAAATAATGAACAAGTGCACAGGTTATATATATATATATCAATTTATCAATTTGCACTAATTCTGAAATGACGACAGGGTTTAAGTCACTATTTTGTGAAATAACGCCTAGGGTCAGGGCGTTGTTCATCTAAGTTAGTTTAAGGTTTCAGTGAGCTATAAAAATAAATAAATGCATATATACAGAAAATGAAAAGAAAGAGAAAATGCATAATTTCTAAAAATTTTGAAATAATGCTAGGCATGCTAAAAATGGTTTGAATTCGCGACCCTGTGGGGGTCGCTATTCTTGAATAGCGCCCTTCCTTGGGTTGCTATTTCTTTATTTTCCCTATCGAAACTCATCATGTTTGTGCTATTGCCACGAAAATAAAAAACAATAAAAAAAATAATAAAAATAATAAAACAAATGAGCTGGGGGCCTACCTTCCCGAGCGCGGGGTTCATTAACCCTCCCCGCATTGGCCGATGGGGAGGAGGGTCGCCGCCGTCATAGCCGTTGCCACCATCTCCGCTGTCCCCCTCTTCTTCTGCTCTTCCATCCCCTTCTTCATTCTCTCCTTCTTCTTCATCGCCATCACCGCCATCGGCCCCGTCGTCGTCGGGTTCTTCTTCTTCTCCTTCTCCGTCACGTTCTTCTCCTTCGTCATTGTCATGTTCTTCTTCTTCTCCCCCTTCGCCTTCGGTTTCCTCTCCGCCATTGCTGCCGTGCTCCACCGGGGAGCTTCCACCGCTGAAGGAACCTCCGCCGCCTCGAGGGTTTCAACCTCCGCCGTCGGAGCCGGCTCGGCTGCTGCAGGAGGGAGAACCTCCTTGCCTTTGTCCCCGTCTAGGTCGACGACGACCGGGCCTTGCACCCGTCGTCGCTTGCCGGCAGAGGAACCACCAACGTACACCATCAGAGTGAGAGTGAGAAGGGGGAAAGGGGGGGGAAAGCAGAGATGTGTGAGAGAGAAGGGTGCTGGAGTGTGCGAAGAAGAGGGAAGATAGAGGGTTTTAAGCGTTGGCGGTTCAAACAAAATAGCGACTGAAGCCAAGTCGTTGTTCACGGATCGCACGCCCATGATTGGAGGCGCTATTCAAGGAAATTTTTAATTTTTGGAAAATAATAAGTAATAGCGACTTTGTGGCGGTCGCTATATCATGGAACATCACTTTTGCAGACGGGTGCTATTTCTTTGCGTGTATCGAGAAGCGTGACACTGTCAGGTAATTATGGCAGGGTCATTCAACGGTCGATGGTGAATAGCGGCAGAGGTTGGGGCACTATTTCATGAATTAATGGCAGCATATGAAAGCGTTGTTTAGTGTTTTTATTTTTAATATGCTGAAATGTAATTTTAAAAGCGCTGATATTTCAGGAATTAGCCGCCGTGGTTAAGGCACATTTTCATCAAATTGGACACCCTGTGGCAGTCGCTATTTCTTACAGAGAGCTTGTATTTGAACAGAATCAAAGGTTTTTGAGGTTTTGATCATTGTTGAACACTTTCATTGGCTCAATTAAGGAAAAATGCTTTATTTTATTGAAAGGAAGGAATCATTACATCTCAATGAGCCACTTTGGGTCTCAATCCCCTAAGAGCTATTACATAAGCCTTCCATTGTTCTTTATCTTCTTCAATCCTCTCCATAGGTTGATGTAATTGATCTCCTCTTCATCTTCATTAGAGCCAAGGTCCCTCCTCTTGATAGGTGGAAGGTGGGATGCCTGTTCAAAGTGATGACGTGGGAGGCCGAGTTGTGGTAGACATCGATGAGCGTTGTAGAGGACTAGCTCGATGGCGCCCACTAGTCGAAGTTCCACTCCGGATGAGAGCCTTGCACGAATATCTTGCGTCTTAAGGAATCCCAGCGCACATGTGAAGAGGTTCTTAGGCATCACCTTTAGGTGCTCTCTTCATTCCACTCTCTTTTTCACTTTTGGTACTCGGTTCACCACTCTCTCACACAATCCTAGTGAGCCCGTTATATAGTGGAGTGGGCTTTTGGAGAAAATCCTAGAGGCTTGTTGAGCTTCCTCACATGGGTCAAACTTAAAATGAAGGTCTACCCAACTAGAGAATAAAAGCATGGATCCATATAGGGGCCTCCCCATAGCCGCCGAGGTGAGCCCACTATAGAGATAGGATAGCACCGCCGGTCCTATCCTCTCTCCCTCCCATATGCTAGCAATAGCGCTTAGTTGAGCTTCTTCTAAGAAATCCTCCAAAGAAGGGAAGAGGAGTGCTCCCGCCAAGCATATCACGAACACGTTTGTTACCTTCTCTAATTCATCCTCCTTGGCCTGATCCATTCTTTTGTAGACCCATGCCGCAAGCTTCGTGAGGTTGATTCCCTTAGTGGCTTTGATTTGGTTCACCATGTTGGAGCTTGGAATAAGGCTTGATAGAATCTCTTGTGCATTCATGCTCCTTGTCATGCTTGCCATCTTCTCTTCATCTCCTTGCTTCATCCGCTTTAAGCCTAGGAGCATCTCTGTTTCCTCTAAGAGAATGGTGGTTTCAAAAGTGGAGAACAAGAAGGTGTGTGTGGAAGGGTGCCATATCTCTATGATGGCTCCTATGGCGGCCCAATCTAGGTGTACATTGTCATAATGCTTGGCATGTGTAACTAAGCCTAGGAGATGCCATCTAGAGAGGTAAGCCCTCATGTCTAGGGGGAGTTTGGTGAGAAGGAGGGATAGCCACTTGTTCTTGGTGTATCTCCTTGCCCCTGGAATGTTTGGGTAATCCTGAAGAAAAGATGAAAAGGAAAGAAAGAAGAGTGTGATCAAAATTTAGAGAGAGGATGGTAGTAATACGAGCTCAATTTGAATTCTTATGCTTACTTGGTTCATAGCTATCCTCCACTTATGTGGCCTTGAATTTCTAAAATTCTTTGGAATCCCACCTTAGCTTTCTTCAAAGGCCTTTGAATGCACCTCTCCATTGCTTCGATTGTTCTCTGTCGAACAAGTTTAGTGTTTACTACTGCTTCTGCTGTGTTCTCGGCTGTCTCAGCTTGTTGCTGTTTGATGCATCCAACAGGGAGAGCACTTGCTATTTATAGCAGTTTAAGGCTCTATCAAGGTGTTCGAAGAGGATAGCTCGTGGTTGAGTCAAATTGAGTTTCGGGAGTTTGCTTCCGAACAAGAAACAGGTCACGGGAATTGACGTTAAATGGCAACCGGGAGAGTGTCATTGTTTATTGAATAGCGGCAGGATGGCTGTCGTCCTTTACACGTTAAACACCTCTTCATGCATGCGTTGTTTCATTAGCAGTACGATTCCTACTAAGATATCAAGACTAATATGCGCCCCAATGGGTGTCGCTATTTCTCATTTTTACGCCTTCGCGCGCAGTCGCTATTTCCTGAGCTGAATATTTTGAAGTGCCCTATTATATTAAAATTATCCTGATGAACTGATGTATCATGTATCATAAATCATGCCATATTTGTTGCACTGATAATCTTTGAGCGCAGGAAAAGAATAGGTCATGCAGATCTCGAGGCGCTAGAATTTCTTGGACCTTATTCATGGTGATATCACTTTGTATCTCCACTTGTATGCATTGCTATTATATGGTATCTACTCAATTATAGCATATCAAGGACCTTGTGGTTCTGATGAACCTGAAATTTGAGTTCCCCTTCATCAAAAACAGTGATAATTTCAGGGGAGTCTTGATCACATGGATAGGCCGTTGGGTCATCTAAGTCTTAAGACGATGGTTCCGCTTTCTGAGTTGATACGTGGATAAACGGACTTCGGCTTAGTATCAGCTCGCGAAGTCAGTTTCTTGACCAAGTCTGGATGGTTTAGCAATATTATCCTTGATTATTTTCTATTTTTAGTTTATTTTAATTTTTATTTTTAGCCCAACATGCATCATGTAGGACTTTGAGCTTTAATGATGAAAATCTTCTTATTACGCCAGTAATGAGGTTGCTTGAGATTCAAAGTTGACATGAAATATTCCATTCCAAATCGAGTACTATGTTCTCCTCGAAGTTGTTTCGGCTGGTTGTTTGCAAGCATCTTGTGATTGGATCTTTATCTTATCCTTTTATTCTTCCTTCAATCCACCTTGGTTGCAGCACGTCCACATTGGCTAGTAATCGCTCTCCAATGGTGCCCTTTCGTGCCCACGTGCACGTTTCGTTTCTTTAATTAGCTTCATCCAGTCAATTGTTGCTTTCTAGCAAATCCTCCGAAGTTGTTTCATTCAGAGCCATGGAAAGATTTCCAATGCTTAGTGTCGGAGGCGTGTCACATCACACCTTGGCATCTACTTTTCAGTCCATTCCACTTCACTCTATTTCGTTACATCCTCCATCGTATTTCATTTTCACTCCACTCCATTCCGTGTCACTCCCTTGCAAAGTAGACGCCAAGGCGGGGCAGCTGTAGACACGCCAAAATCGACGCTTTGTTGAACAAATTTCATGTCACAATGCGATGCCCTAAAGTAGCTTCATTTCTGGTTTAATAAGTTGACTTTTTCTCCTTTTCTTCCCTCCTTTAGATATCACGACCGTCATTCAGTCGCTATTTGAATTGCGCCCTTGGGAGTGTCGCTATTTCAACATATTACGACCACATGCGCAGGTGCCATTTTAAATGCTTTCCAAATTTCAATCGGAATTAATCTCTGAAAACTAATGCCCCCATGGTGGGCGCGTTTTAATGAACGCCTCTACGTATGGTCGCTGTTTGAAATTTCCTAATATTTAAAAAATACTGAATTTCCATGAAATAGCGGCCGTGCCCAGGTCGCTGTTCTAAAATAGCGACTTTCTTCGGGTCGTTGTTTTCAATTCGTTTCCATTTCGTCTGCAAACTTCCCCAGGCAGAGTCCTTCCTTGTTTTAACACCGTGATCGATTGGGAAAGGGAGATCCTTGCTGGATAATGCCTATCCTTATTTTGATCCCATTAGAATAAGGATCCTTAGCTTATAAATAGGCCTGCAGTCCCTCGCGCGCGAGAGGTTAAGAAAGGTCACAGAAGAGAAGTTTCAGACGCACAGAGAGATAGAGTGTTTTTATTTTCAAGTGCAGGTCCGCAGGTCCTTCTACGACTGATTCCCCTTCCTCTTCGGCATTCGTCGGTTCTCCTGCCGTTTCTCCTGCCGCTGCTGCCGCCGTTGATCCTTTTCTTCTCTTCTCTTCTGCTTACAGGCGCAGAAGAAGACCCTTCTCTTACACTTATTTCTCCGTTATACGCATATCAGCATCATTAGTGTTAGTTTGTCAGATTTGCATGCGAATTTCTCTATCCGTTTACTCTCCCTAGGGGTTTAAAAACAAAACCTATAAGGTGTGTTCATGCTCATGTTGCATAATTCTCCTTCTTTTGGGAACATTGATACTACACACTTTGGCTAATCCATCTTGTTTGATTGTTTTCTCTATTTTGCAAGGGTAATCAAAGTAAGGACCCCCTTCATCAGCCGGCCGGTAGAAGGTGGAAGAAGGACTCACAATCATCCCCACTTCTTCTTCACAAGGTACATGCGATCATCTCTTGATTATTTTGAGGTAACCCCTCTGGCGATCACCCTCCTTAGAGCATCACATGCTCCTTTTATTCTCTTTCCTTTTATCTCTCGTATATTGTGCCTAGCTTACCCTTCATATTTCCTTAGTTTTTCCCCCGAAAGAAATTAAATGTTCTTTCTTCTTTATGTCAATGTGACACTGTTCACATTGGCCGCTCCTTCTCTCCGCGTGACGTCGTTCACATCTTAAAGGCCATGGTGGGACAAGGTCTTCTCCCACCGTGATCGCCAAGATGTGAACAACGTCACGTGGAGAGAAGGAGCAACTGAAAGGGCACTGTTGCGTTGGTGAAATGGTTGAGGCATATTGTTCTGGGGAGGATTGTTTTGTGGTGGAGGACGTGAGGGGTATGGACCCTGTTGGAGAGGAAGTCATCGCATGTGTGGGAATCTTGGGTTGGTTGGCTGGTTGGGGCTGCCAACTGTGCTCACTTGCTCATTTGTTACAACCCATTCCGTTACTCCACCTTGGACACCAGTGCGTGTTTTCCAGACCATCCTGGACTTTGCCGGTTCAAACATGTGCATAAGAGGGGAATCTTTTAACTGGGTTTGGACATATCTGGCTCTCTCATACAGCTCCTCCATGGTGGTGAGCTTATTCATGGCCAAGACGTGTCTAAACTGCGGGGTGGCATTAGACACTATCATCTTCACTTGCTCTAGCTCTGATAGGGTATCCCTTATTCTTTCGGCAAGGGACCTCCATCTATCAGCATATTGGACGAAATCTTCGTCCACCCTCATTTTTTCAGCCACCAGGTCGATAATAGAGAGAGATGGACCGACCCCATCCCGGTAATTCTGTAGGAATTTCCTTTGGACTGCATCAAAGTTTTCAGCCTAGCTCGGCTCCAGGGAATAGAACCATTCTAGAGCGGGGCCATCTAATGATTTTCGGAAGAGATATGCCAGGGACCTTTTATTGTTTTGCCAGAAGGAGGATTCATACATGAAATCCTTGAGGTGAATGAAGGGGTTACCAGTGCCATTGTACCTTCGGTACGTAGGCATTTCTGAGGGAGGGAGGTGAAACATCGGGAGGATTGGCAGGGAGACCTCAGGGGTGGACTTTACGTCCACCATCTTTTTCAAGTCCCGATATTGCTCATCCATTTTATTCACCTTGTTGAGGAGTGATTGGAGGTCATCAGTGTGTGAAGGTGGCACCTGCCACTGAGGAGGGAGAGGCCTCCCGGAGGTCTGAGAAGGGAACCATAAACCAGAGGGGTATGGTGGCCTGCCAGTAGATGGGCCTGGCTAAAGTGGTGTGTGAGGAACGGTCGGGGTTTGAGACTGTGAAGGGAATTAGAAAGAGGGAGGCTGTTGACTTGCCCGCCCTTGAAGCGAAGGAGAAGAAATAGCCTATAGCGGTGATGGAGAGGGGATAACCTGTACCGGTGATGAGGAAGGGATAGCCTGCACCGATTCATGGAGGGGTGTGATGGCTGGAGTTGATTCCTAGGGAGCGGGAGAAACAGATTCCCCCTTTAGAATGGCCTGAAAGGCTCGGAGTTGCTCATGACTGAGCTCTGTGTTAGCAAGGACACCCAACAGGGAGGAGATGTCCTGGGATGGGGATGTGTCCCCTGCAATAGCATGCACCTCTTGTGAGGACTCGTGGGAAGGGCCTGCATCCATAGCATGGACATGTGGGTCGGTCGAGTGGCCACGACCCGGATGGTACTCCTCAAAAGACTCGTGGGCCATTTTTAGAATTTTCTCGGAATGCAAAAACATGCACCAACAAGCAAATAACAGAGATTATCAAACAAGTGGATGCTCTTACGCCCTTTTTTATTTTTTATTTTTTTTGTTTTAACAAATCTGAAATTCACACAAAATAGAGAGCACCCTAGTTACAATTTGATTTACCGCCGTGTCAACTAAGGTCACTCGTCTCACCACGAATGGGTCAGCTAGCTTCGGGAAAATTCAATGGTACAACCGGCCCAGTGAACGAAGAAAGAATCCTTCGCTGTCGGGGACTTACAAAGGTCCCGATGTATGAGATCCTAGTTCGTCGAGAGGAATTCTCGAACGGAGAGTCCTTCCTTCACCGAGAGAGGGTAATCCTAAAAAGTACAAAGGGGGGGGAGATGCTATGCAATGCAGTGCGTGATAGAGATATATAGAACATACAAATAGAACAGAGGGAACAAAGATATGCCAATACCAAATAGAAAGATATTACCACACTCCTTTCCGAAACAATGCAAACCACTCAGGAAACCACAAGGGACTGGGGGAAAAGTGCACGTGGTGCACGAGGAATGAAGATTAAATGGCAAGAGTACTGCTGGGAGCACAACTGTAGCGCACGCGGGCGCAACGAGGAGGGGCACACGTGGGTGCCAAGTGGAGGGGCACATGCGGGTGCCGAAGACACAAGGGTAACCAAAGAAAGTAAAAAGAGGTCCCACCGTGATCGCCAAGATCTGAATGACCTCACGCAGAGAGAAGGAGCGGCCAACTGAAAGGGCACTATTGCGTTGGTGAAATGGTTGGGGGTAATGACACACACGCTTGATGAGAAGACGGGAAAGACATGGAAGAAGAAAGAATTGGACTGTAGTGGGATATTACTCTCCGCGGGTTTTAACGAGAATTGAAATCGGGATGGGAGGTGCTAAACTTAAAATGCAGAAATTAAACGGCCATGGCGGGAAGTGACTCACCGCGGGCCTCAGGGGGTTGAGAATGGTGCAGAATTTAAATGGCAGAAATGAAATTGTGGAAATTAAATGGCCATGGCGGGAAGTGACTCACTGCGGGTCTTAGAGGGATGGGAGTGGTGTAGAATTTAAATTACAAAAATTAAACAGCCATGGCGGGAAGTTACTCACCGTGGGCCTCGGAGGGAGGAGAATGGTGTAGAATTTAAATTGCAGAAATAAAATTGCGGAAATTAAACGGCCATGGCGGGAAGTGACTAGCCGTGGGCCTCGGAGGGATGGGAATGGTATAGAATTTAAATGAACTGTCACGGGAAATGACTCACCGCGCGGGTTTACATAGGAATATTACTGGGGGAATTGACTCTCCGCGCGGGTTAGAACAATATCGGAACCGCCGTGGGAAATGACTCTTCGCGCGGGTTAGAACAATACGTGAATCGCCGTGGGTTAGAACAAAAATAACAGAGATGAAATGGAGAACCACTGCGGGAAGTGAGTGTCCGCGGGTTTTAATGGAGGATGGGAACAAAAGAAATAGGAGAGCGCGTGTGTGGTAGTGGTGTGATCGCCAGGGGCTGAAGGCCCCAAAATAAAATGAAAGTTATTGCCAGGGGCAGAAGACCCCAAAAATGAGAAGGGTGATCGCGAACCTCAAAAGCGGGAAGTGGCGTGGGTTGCTTCTTCCTCTCCCTTCGGCCTGCTGATGAAGAGGGCTTTATGTGGTTACCCTTGCAAGAAATAAACAAACATCAAAATAGATCAGAATAAAAGCGGTGTAGTATCAATCCCTTGTGATAAAAGTAATGAAATCATGAGCGGACACACACCTGGTTGGTGTTATTTTTAAACCCCTCTCGAACACAAAAGGGTAGGAAAATGAGATGATGAATGAAATCACGTGCAAAAATGCACGGAACGGCGCCCTCTCAAAGAGAGGAGCGTGATGCGAGTAAAAACAACAAATGATGCATGCAGACTAAAAATGGAAAGAACAAGGAAGAATGGAGGGTAAGGAAGAACGATGGGACGCCGATGGCGAGATTCGATAGAGCTTCGGTAGAGCTTTGGCAGTGTGAGGATGACGTGGAAGCGTGGGGGATGAAGCAGCCTTTCTCTCGCGAGCACCCGGGCACCTGGACGTCCGGCAGAACCTCCCCTGAAGAAGCCTCGAACCTGGAATGATTCTGGTAGAGTAACCCCCTCCTCTGTCAGATCTGAAGCCCCCTGGTTTCAAGGGAGGGGGTCCTCTATTTATTGGAAAAATTTTGATTGACGCGTCTTGGGTCTGGGACGCGTTCATGTGGATGCGTCCCGGTTCCAAGATGCTTCAATGAATTTAAAAATATTTTCTTACATTTTTATTATATTTAAATGAAAAGGCGCGTCTAAAATATGGGACGCGTTCAATGAAAGCGTCCCAGATCTAAGACACGTCAAATGTTTTCCAACAAAGCGGTGCCGAAAGCCGTCGACAACGGAGAAAGCGATTGATTTCGGCGCCTAACCATGACTTTTGAAGGACATGTCTGGTCAGCAAGACGTCTTTGTGTTTAGATTTATTTGAAACGTCAAACTGAGCGACGGGAGCGGCACCGCCTGTGTGCTGCACGAGGCTCTCATGAAGGCTTCTGGGGTACCTGACCCCTTTAAAAGAGGCGTCACCCTTCCCCGCCGCGTTTAAAACTTTTTTTGAAAAAAATATAAAAATAGATAAAAATAGCAAAAAAATAGAAAATCACCCAAGTAATTCAAAATGTGAAAGCCATTTTGGGACATCACAGTGTAATATGAGATTTACTCACGGTAATGTTAAAAATGGTGTGTCTACAAAAGTGTCACTTCTACGATGGCTAAACAAGGTCTACGGGATGCCCAAAATTAGGCGTCTACAAGGGGAGCCCCTTGATAGGAAGGAAGAGGGAGGGGAGGCAGACAAGGAGGAAGCCTCTTCTGCACAAGCCCAGAGTGGCCCTCATGTTCCTCTCTCCCAGCTGGAGGAACACGACTGGAAGCGCGCCTCCGAGGCCCCCTCTCCTCTCCCTAGGTGGGCGGCAGCACGGCTGGGAGGAAAGACCCATGGTGTGTCTTCCCTTCTGCTATGCCGTCCACCCAGTCGTCTTCCATTCTGCTATGCTAAGTTGGTCCAACCACTCCAGTAAACTCCGGGGCCTTCATCTTCATTGGCAGACTCCATGGCTCATCTACCGTGAGAATATATAGAAGCAGACGAAGAAGAAAGTAGAGGGAGGGGTAAAGAGGGCGGGTTAGCGCAATGCGAGGATGTGCAAGCCCAAGCCGCTCTTCAAATCCTTTTATAGGTCAAAGATGAGGCGGTGCCCCTCCCGCACGTCATCACCCCTGCCTTAACTACTCTCTCTCCCGAAGAGACGTGAGCGGACTTCGAAAAGACACATTGAAGGGTGGTTGTTCCTAAGTTCGAGAGCTCACCATGGGGAATGAGCGAAAGTTATGACCCTTTAATGCTTGGGGATGTGAATGGACGCGAGCGTCGCACCTGGGAATAAGTGAGGACAAGGCAGGCGTTATACGCATGATCCTGATTTTTTAGCAGGGGAATCGTATGAAGGCATTATCCGTTGATGTTCGCAGATATGGTGAGCGACACTCAGTCAAAGATTTTTTAGGTGGAACAGTTTCTTTTATATATAAAGTATAATACAAAAAGGATTACATATGGTGAGGAGAGAAAGGCCAAAGTACAGATCGATCTCAGTCTAAGGAGATCAGGGAAGAGGGTCGGGGGGTCGATAACCTTCTAGAGGCTTGAGGGTCCTCGGTGTCCGACGCCATTTCCAAGATCGAAGGCTACGCACATTTGGTCTCCTCAGGATCCACTGGCTCGGGCACTGACCCCACCTGTGTGGGAACTACCTCGACTGAGTGTTCTCCTGGGGCGGCTGGGGGTGGCTGTTCTTCATCCGGAGGGTCAGGGGAACCCTCGACCTCTTCATCCGAGGAATCAGACTCGGGCGTGGAAGGAGGGGTCGTACTTTCATCGCCCGAGTCATACCATTGCTCAAAGTCGACGAGGAGCTCGCCGATGGCCTAGGCTTGCACCAGGCACACCGCTCACTTAAACCCCTACGCAAATCCCTTCCTCATCCCGTGTTTGTAGCCCGGCTGGTAGTAGGCAAAGGCAGATTTCTTCAGGGCCTCTTGGTACTCTTTCGAGGCTAAGTATCGCTCTATCACCTAGGCCTCAGCTTCTGATGTCCCGGCATTGATCCCTACCATCTTCGCCTCGGCCTCTGCCAACTTAGCCTCGTCCTCCGCTCTCCCCCGCTCTTCTGTCAAGAAGCGGCCCTTGAGCTCCTCCCGCTCAACCTCCCATAGCCTCAAGCTCGCCTCAAGAGATTGGCGCTACTTGTCCAGGAGCCCACTCTTGAGCTCGGCCGAGTACCTGGCCTATTATATGTTGTATCTGTTGTATCCCTATGGTTTTGATGATGTCAAACACTATGACTCATCATGAATCTGTATGTAAATATTGTCATATGATTTGATGGTTATTGCATTGGTTTTTGATGCATTACTTTTATGCTACAATCATATGCACTCAATATCTTACTCTCATTATGTATAGAAGAATTTGATTGTATGCTGAAAAGAACATATATCAAAGAAAGGAACTCAAGCGAACAGTGAAGCCATGGCAGTGGTACACTTAGTGGAATAAAAAGTGTGGTACAATAGTTCAACAGATGAATATTTAAAGAAGAAGTGAAATTATAGTGAAATACAGCAATTAGTACAAGGGACCTTCAGCATACCTTCACCAGAAGTCTGCATTACAAGACCAGGCCTTAAGATAAGATCGGTCGACCGAACTGATCATTTCGGTCAACCGAAATCACCAGAAGAGGAGTCAAGAGAACCAAGCATTCTGGTTTTTATCAGGACATCGACGCAAGATTGACACTGCATCGATGCAGCCACGCTCGCTGAAGTGTTTTCCAAGTTCTGCCTCGATGCAACAGAATACTGCCTCGATGCATCAAGCTTAAAGCTGGTTTGCGAATCACACTACGTCGAAGCACCAAGAAGATACCTCGACGCATCATGTCAAAAAGCCAACATTTGAAGCCTCTGGACAAAGGTTCTATGTTCACACTACACCGACGCATCAGAGGAGTGCACCGACGCACTCAGCTCAGAACCCGCAATTGGAAGCCAACAACGTCGAAGCATCCAAGCGCTGCATTGACGCACCAAAGGCCCTGCATTTCGAAGCCAACTGCTCAAGAGTCTCTTAGCTACACTACCTCGATGCACCAAGTCAAAGGGCAACATTTGAAGGCTTCTTTTCAGATCTGTTCAGTAGGATCTATTTTAAACTACCTCGACGCAACCAGGCCGAGGATTTGCATCTGAACGTCACTACATCAGAGCATCATGAAACTACATCGATGCATCGAGTATTATGCCAGCACTCGCAACAACGCATCGACGCATCAAAGCTGATGCATCGACGCACCACGTCACAATACCAAGCTCAAGACTAACTTAGGCAGATCATGCGCCAGCCATCTCCAGACTTTTGGTGCACAATCCAATCCACCTTGCTGATCTCTGGAAAGTTCATAAGAGTCAGAATATTCCTTCTGACACCTGGACCAATGAAATGATTTGGATATGGATCAGATTTTCTGAGTGAAGAATATTTTTCTCTGCTATATATATCAGCCGATCAGAAAAAGAGAAGGTGGCAATTCCCTTCGAACTGAAGAGAAAAAGGCTACTTTCGTTGAGAAAAGAGAGGGAGCCAAAGAGAAAAATCAGAGAGAAGATTTTAAAGAAAAAGAGAAAAGATTAGAGAGATGATCTGAGAGAGGAGGAGAAGAAGAAAGAGAGCAAGATTGAAAGCCCAGATCTGCAGCCCAGTGAGAGCTATATCAGAGTGCAACCGAGCTTACTTGAAGATCTACCTGAAGATTGGTCTCGTGGATCAAATCCAGAGCCATCCTGCTTTTTGGAGCTACATTTTTCTTTGGTTTTCGTTATGACTTCTTTTATTGTTTTCCATTTCTTTAGTTTCCTTCCGATACCTAGTTCAGGGATCGGGTTCCCTCTGTTGTATCAGAAGAAGTGAGATCTTGATCTCCGGGTTGTGAGTAACTGAGTGTTACTCACGGTTCCTTCTGATTCTATCAGAAGAAGAGAGGATCATTCCTCTGGTCACTGCATTGTGCAGTGGGTTGATCTTTGCTAGGAGTAGGATCGGTTCAAGGTATTTGTTTCCCTCGGTGTCAAGCTGTGGAATCAGCGGTTGTTGCAGACTGAGTCTGTGTTCTTGCTTTAAGCAAGGGAAGCCACACTCTAGTTGGAGTGTGGGGTGGACGTTGGCAGACTGGTGTCTGGCCAAACCACCTTAAAATCTTTGTGGCATGTGATTGCTTATGGTGTATTCTTTGGTTGCTTATCATTTTTACAATAGCATGGGTGATATGCTTTTGAGTTCTGCTATGGCTCCTTGCCATATGCTCATTAGTGTATGAGCTGATCTATCTTACATTTCCTTTATACACTGAATGTTCGAGATTATTTCTGAAAGAACCGCTGGATGACTTAATTAGTTTTGTTCTGGTATATCTAAAGATGTGGTCCCACATCTTACGAGAGGAGAGTTTCTAGACTCAACCCTCTGCCTAGTACTAGTGTGAATCAAACTGATGAATGGCACTTGAATTTAATTCAATATTTGATCAGCTTTGCCATCATCTGCTAAGTGCCTGATCGTTTTGTTTAGTTTACACTGTTGCCTTCCTCTGAGTTCAGTATTCAGAGATAGAGTATTTGTTTAGTGCTTGAGACGCATATTCAGTGCGAACTACTGAGTATTTGATACTAGTTTTAATCAAGCATCATCGTTGAATTGGTTTCTAACTTGTAACTATATCTGAATGATCAATTTCCTTGAGGATTGATGCTTGATAGAACAGTTATATACATGTGTGTAATAGCCGTGGATTTAATTGACCAAGCAAGGTCATTGCTGCGAATGAATCTCTAGTTTTGCTTAAATCTGTCTTTGTTGAGAGCAATACTTCCATCATTGGCTGCTTGCACTGTTGCCATTCCGGCTCAGCTTGATTCAAAGTGAGTGTTGTTTTCAATTGAGCATAGTTTTTATAAGGGATCTATTCAACCCCCCCTTCTAGATCCCAGTTGCGTACCCAACAATTGGTATCCGAGCGGGTTCTCTGAGTGACCAGATCCAGCGACCTGCAGAGAAGATCCTGCCCTTTTGGTGCTGTGCTAGTTTAACTTTAGTTCATTGTTTGATTTTAGCTCAATGGATTGTCCACCGGTTTTCTATGGCTCTAACTTTGATGTTTGGCTTCGTAAAATGTAAAAATTTGTTAGATCTATTAATCCTAATCTATGGAAGCTTATCATGCATGGTTCACATAGATTGCCGAAGGACAGATCTAAGTGGACTGATACTCATAAATCCAAGAACACTGAAAATCTTAGTGCATTAAATCTAGTGAAGGCAACTGTTGATATTGCTATGCTTCCATGTTTTTCTGAATGCAGGTCTGCCAATGACATTTTCGACAAACTGAAGACTGTCAGCGGTGAAAATGAAGACATATGTATGATGGCTGATGACAATGATCAAAGCAGCAACCAAAATGAAGAGGAAGATGATGATCAGGTAAACCCTTTTGAGAACTTCTCTATAGATGATTGGCAGGATGCATATGATGTCTTGCTTGAATCAAATGAGAAATTAAGAAAACAATGCAAAAGGCTGAAAAAGAGAATGAATGTTGGCATGTACACTGACTTAGAGAATGATAACTTAGAAGCTCTGAAAATGGAAAATGATTGTCTGAGAAAACAATTGGAAGTTCTTGGAAATAATGAATCAAAATTGAATGCAATAAAATCTAAAAATGAAAATCTCAGGAATCACATTGCAGAAAATGAAGAAAGACTTAAAAGAGTTCAAGAAGACAATAAATTGGTTTCTGAAAAATTTATGGCAATTAAAATAGTTAATGAGGAACTTCAGAAAAACTTGAAAAAATCTGAAACCCAACACAGACAAGAAGTCAATTCTGATGATCAGACGTTAATAAATGAGTTCATTCAAAATAACAAACTCGAGGAGGAAATTGGAAGGTTAAAACTTGAAAATGAAAACCTGAAGGATCTAAAAATTGCTTTCTCTGAAAGATTGCTTGTTTTGGAGAAAGGGAAGATAGTTGATATGAATGAAAATGAAAAACTAAAAAATCTGGAAAAAAAATTGAAAGTCACAAAACTGTCAATAAGATGTTGAATGAGAAAGTGGCTAGCTATGAACTTTGCATCTCAACCCTACACTGTGAGAATAATGACTTGAATGGTTCCTTGTCTAAGTTTGTTGAAGGGAAGGACAATCTAGATAGACTCTTAGGAAGCAAAGTGAATTTTTAGAGAGAGGGGCTGGGTTACAATCCAGAAAATAAAAAGAGCTTTGAAAATAAAATTCATACTTCCTTTGTGTGTAGCTCTGAAACGCACAGTAGCTCAAATCCACACATCTTTCAAGTCACTGCTCAAAAGATAGCAAAACAGACCGATAAATTGAAAAAGACTAATAAGGTGCAGAAAGAGATCAAAACTGCTCACATTGACAAAGTGCATATTGAACACAAGTCACGTACACACACATGCACATAAGAAGAAAGTCGCATGTCACTATTGCGGAAAAACTGGTCACTTAATATATGATTGTCACATCATGAGAACTGATGATCTGAATGCTGATAGAATGAATGCTAGGAACTTTCAAGCCAGGAAATCTTCTACTGCTCAGAAAAGAAATGTTTATGCTAGACACCATACTTTTCAGAAAAAGAACATTGAATGCCTTCACTATGGAAAAATGGGACATTATACTGCACAATGTTAGTTTGCTGAAGAAAAACAAAGATTTCACTCTCATATTAAACACATTAACTTTCCTGCAAATCATCATGTTCTTAATTTAAAAAAGTAAAGCTGTTTCAAAAGGCCAGCATGTAAACTGCTTCAACTGCTGGAAGCTGGGCCATAGGGCTAGTGAATGCTAGTCAACTATTGAAAGAAGAAATTCTTCTTTATGTTTTCACTGTGGAAAGCATGGCCATACAATCAAGGATTGATGGCATGCAAAAGAAAATAAAAATTTTCATGATAACATTTCTGGCTATTCATAGAATTTCAGAAAACATACGTATCAGAAACCTGTGAAAAATTTAGGATGTTGTCATTATTATGGTCAAACTGGACATTTCATGTTTGATTGTAAATTGCTGAAACTTGATAACATGAATTTTCTGAATTCTTGGAGAACACCTAGGAGAGGTGTTACTAACCATGGAGGACCCAAGAACTCTTGGGTACCTATGTACACAAAATGAGCTTTGTTTTATAGATGTGCCTTGGAGCTAGAAGAAAAATAAAGGGGGGTCCAATAAAGCCAAGGCACCAATGGTCGGTAAAACCCTATCTCGATGCTTGTTAGTTTAAATTGATGTTTTTAAAAATTCTCTTCTCTGATGAGTTGCATATCATGTTTAGAATCTGTTAAAAATTTCATGCTTTCATGTCTGACCTTGCCCTGATAGTTGTATACTTAAGGGGGAGCTGAAATAAATTGGTTTGCATGAATTCACATGCTTGCATATGACATTTGTATTGTCTTCAAGTGTCACTCAATGCATTTAGATAGAAAAAGTCAAAGCATATGTTGATATGCTAATGCATACATTTTCATATATGCATATGCAATGTGCACTGTCATGATTACTCTGAAAACTGAAAAATGGTCGACCAATCAAGTGTGTTTGGTCAACCGAATGCATATATCTTTATGTTCATATGAAATTTGCTGTGTTTTGCATAATTTGAAAAATTGGCATTGCATATAGGACTGCACTGTAATTGTTATGCACTTTCATGCATGATCACATGATATATCAAATGGTATAATGCTAAAGGGCAGATGAGGTCTGTCTGGAAGCTCTAACCATGTGTGAGGTGGTCTTTAGACCAAGTCCTCTGTCAAGTACCATGGATCAGAGTAGCATATAGAGCAATCTAGACTTTCATGGGCATAACTCAATGATTCTCTGCATGCTCTTCATGTCAGATTTGATGCATCAGTGCATTCACATAGGGAGAGCAAGAGTCTCAATTGATTAGCACATCCCTCATGCATTTAGTGCATCTAGATAGGGGGAGTCATTGCATTCACTTGTGTGTTTTCATACACAATTTCTGTACATTCATCTGCATATGAATTGTGTCAAAAACTTTAAGAGATTACCTGGAATGCATGCACATTCTTAGATGGAGCTAGATTAAGTATATATCTGGTGCATGTTAAATGATTGCTGCACATTAAAGTAAAATTGTCCTTGTTCAGAAAGCATGCTCACCCTTCAAAAATACTCTGTCTAGAATGAGTGAGTCGATGCATGATCTTGCTACGTCAATCTAGTGATTCAAGTCACACAGTTCTTCTATCTTCTATAATTTGTCCTGAGTCGAAGCACTGAAGGGATTGCATCGACCTGTCAGTTCAAAATCCTTCAAATCCTTCAACTTTGCTCTTCTGTGAAAAACTCATTCACCAACTGTCTACCTGCTGCATTTTATGGCTACCTTTGCCATACTCCTGTGACAAAATCTCTTCAATTCAGAGTTAACATGAAATACCTGATTAATCTCTTCTTCACTCTCATCATGATTTGGTTATGTTAAAATCAGTCGAACTTATAATTGTCACATTTCTGGAACTTTTTGCTCTGTAGCTTCTGCATCTGCTAAGGGGGAGCTCTGTAATTCTTGATGGTCACTCCTGAGCTAGTCTTAGTAATGGCTGCCCTTCTGAAAGATTCATTCTAGAAAATCATCTTGTGCTTGCTGCCATTTGAATATTTTTGCCATACTGTCTTGAACTTCATTGTTATATCCATGAGTTACCTTCATTGATGTCTGCCTATCTGTTTGCATATCCTTGAAATCATCCTGATTAGTTTTAGACCCTGGTTTGCATCTAAAAACTCCTGGACCTGAAAATTGAGAAGATTTCAATCTGTATACCTTGATCATAAATCTGAAAATAATTTTAAAAAGGAATCTTCTATTATACATGATTATGAATGTCTAAAACATTCATGTGGTTTAAGTTTGATGTATTCCCTGAGTTTGGATATGAATATCTTAAAAATATCTGAGTCAATTTTAATAAACCTTAACAAGCTGCTTCATATTGTATCATGTAAAAGCTTCTGAAATCTGAATATTTTTAAAATCATGATTTTCTTTGGTTGAGATATGTGAAGTAAGTATTATTTTTAAACATCTGAATGATCTGAAAAGTTCCTAAGGGTCAAAATTTGTCAGAGCAATAACTTTGGTTACTGAGAAATCATGTCCAAATGACTGTGTCATGAAGTGCCATAGTTAACTCTGCTGAAAAATTATTGAAAAATCAGGCAGAGCAATGACTTATACACTGAGAAATATATCTCACTCATCAATGAAATGAGTTGAGGTATGTTATGAGGTGTCAATCACATCTCTGTTCATTATGAAGCATGACAGTTAGTCACACCAAGTGCTTAGGTGCACTAAACTCAATTGCTCCTGAAAAATTGATATGAAATTGTTGTTGAACAAAAGAAAAATCTGATATAGCTGCAAAAGAAAAATGAAAGAAAACCTAGACAAAATCAGATGTAATCATATTTATTTAACCTTCATACTAACTTTTGTAACCCTTAAAGGACTCATTGAAATTTCAAATGAGTAAGATGAAGGGAAGTTAAACAAGATATAAATATGAGGGTTTGGTTCATTTTTATTAAAATCTGAATTTATATATGAGTATAGAAATCTTTATTGACAAAACTTTGAACACATCAGATTTAAACCATGCTGTCCAATAAAGATCATGTCATAAGCCCTTATAATAGAAGAGTCTAAAAATTCTTTACTTTTAGATTTGTGAAATTGGTATCTTATTGAAAACCTTCTTAAACAATCCATTCATTTGGAAATTCAGTTGGAAGTCTTGTATTCAACTCTTATCTTTACTGAAAATCTTTTGTTTGCTCATCACATATCCAATGCTTCACTGCATATTCATGTTGATATCAGATTCTGATTATTGCTGCTCAAGACCTGAATTGTTCATGGTTGAGACCATATATTACCTGTGTTTTTGCTGATATTATCATCAATTGTGTATCTCAAGTCTTTCATTGCTCTAACTCCCTTCTTGCCTTAATCACCTCCAGATTTTACACCTTCATTCAACTTTTTCTATTTTATCAAGAGGAGCTAATCTAATCTGGGAGATATGTTCATATATTAAGGGGGAGAATTACTTTTTCAAGGGGAGAATAGTTGAGGCAGATTAACATTGCTCTCTACTATTTTTATCAAACTATTGTTTACTTTTTGATGAAGTCAAAGGGGGAGATGATGCGGGACGGACACGGGGAACGACTCTACGTGGTATGAACCTCGGACTCTGGATGCGGACACGACCAGCAACACATGATGGGAGAGACACTAGGCCTGACACGGAGAGCTCCTATGGGCTATACGTCGCTAACAGAAACGTAAGCTCACTCGTCGTCCCAAGCGAGGGAAACGAGGATCGTGCGCGGTTGAAGAACCGGCAGAGTTCACGGGTAGTCGACTCACTTCTGGACTCGGATCGAGTCACGGGACGGGTCACTCTCACACTCACAGCGGTGACATGGACTCACGGGCTAGTACCTATCACTCTCGGCAGTGACAAAAGACCATATACTAAACTAGCAAGCGAATGCCGAGAAGTTGAGACATTTACCTCCACGCACCCGGCGTGGCGAAGACAACCCCGGCCAATTCACGGACTCCCGGTTAACAATATTACAACAGTACAATAATTTGGCCCACTCCACGCAGGGAGGTAAAAGGTCACATGTGGGGCCCGGGAATCACGCAAATCGGGTTGACGGGCAACATCTTGATGTCGCCCGGCGGTGCCAAACTCCGCGTTTTCGTGCTTTCCGAACGGCGGATTCTACGGTTCTGTGGGGCCCACGGACGGCGCTGTCCTCCGGATCTGCGGGGGTGGGACCCGCTGTGATGGTGACCCCTGGTGGCGCGCCTCCATGGACGGCGGTCGGCCGGAAACACCGATCGGGGGTCGATCGGCCCCGATTCCCAATTCGTGAACTAGCTGCTCACGGATTTCTGGTTCTGTCCTCCGGCGCACACTCCGGCGAGAATGGCCGCTGCGATCAATCCCGATGTCGGATCGGGACGCATGAGCTATCGTTGGAAAGCTCTCTTGAAATCCTTCGATCTAGGCCCAAAGAGATCCACTGGATCTGGTCGGATCTGGACTTTACTGAATTTACAAGCTCCTGTTGTATAGTACCCGAAACCTCAGATCTGCAGGTGAGTTATCTGGGAACTGCCGTTGACCGCAAAGTAGATGGCCGATTCAGCTCCTGAGCTTTTCACGAACGTTGTAGGATTTAGAACAAGGAAAACGGGGATATTTTTTGTGGACTAATTGGAGGTGGCTGTGATTTGTTATGCTTTGTTTACTGGAGAGTGGTCGGATCGTGGAACAGGTGGACAGTACTGTAGCTAGCTCTGAGAAGGAATTTTGAAAAATAGGTGGAGAGCTGGTCAAAAATCAGGAAAATTCTTGGAAGAAGGGATTGATGGATAGAACTCCCAGTAAAATTGGGAACTCTAGAAAAAATCAAAAGGTGGATCAAAAATGTGAAACTCAGGAAAAGTGGAAAATTAGATCTGAATCTGGCAGAACTGAACTTGGAAGTTGAATGAAAATGGGAAATTGTCAAATCGAAGATTCATGACCCACCAATTTTTGTAGAATGTGGGGAACACCTATGAAACATCCCCTCAAAATCCCAAGTCGATCTGAGCTCGTGGCTGATTGTAGAATTTCGTGGAAGTGGCAGTGGTTAGCTGAAAATAGAACTCCGGCAAACTCGATGGCGGTGCGATGGCGGCGACGATGATGGTCGGAACCGATAGGGAGGAGTCACACCTCCAGAAGGTAGCCTTCTCAGCTGCAAGGGGGAGAGGGAGAGAGGGAGAGGGGGGTGCCCAAGGGCTACTCCAAGGATTTTCCAAGTTCAAATGGCATTAATTTATCAAAAATGAAAATTACAAGCATATATAGGTTACATGTCTAATCAATCCTCAACCGTTGGATCTAGGGATGGGAGATGGAGGGCTGGGATTGCATGTGACCATCCACAAAAATTAAAATTAAAAATACAAGGGGGGGGGGGCAGCCCATTGATTAGGGGGGCAAGGGGGGGACATGGTAGGTGGGGGTGGGTTGGAATTGTTGGCATTTTCATTCCAATGTCCCCCACTTGGCCCACCCTTCTAGAAGCCACCATTTGAATGGTTGACCGACCCCACATGGGGCCCTAGGGATGAGGTGGATCAATGGGAGGGGGCCTGGGATCCCGTGGGGCCCAGGGGTCCCATTTTTACAAATAAGCCCCTCTTACAATCAAAATTACATACCGAATAAAATGAAGTAAACACACATTAAACACAAATAAAGTCTAACTAAATATGATAAATGCCGAGACTCATGGGGGAGTCTCTAGGCTGTCTCTGAGCCAGATGGATGCTGAGGTGGCTCGAGTCGTGCTCCGTGTGCGGTACCGGTGGCTCTGCGTGTCGCGCCGCTCAACTGCTCGGGTGTCCGCACCAATTCTCCCCGGGTGGGAGAAACTTGAGCTTGTCGAGTAAGGGTCTGCATCGCTCCTGTATCACTCCAGAAGGTCCGGATCAATCCGCTGCAACTCTCCATGTGTGATCCACGTGTCCTCGGTAGCGGGCCGTCCTCTCCATCGCACTAGGTAGCGCGGGTAGGATCCACTCCTGGTAATTTATCACCTGCTCATCCAGTATATGATCGATATGCTCACGCTGCCGTGACAACGGGGCTGGAGGTGGACACTCAGGTGTGGGATCACTCTCAAGGGGAGGAGATGGCTCGAAAGGCTCACTAGGGATCACCACTGGGTCCCTATATGCAACTAGATCCGAAATATTAAAAGTAGAGCTTATACCGTATTCCTCAGGCAGGTCCACAACATACACATTGGATCCAACGCGTTTCAACACTCTAAATGGACCGGCTCCGCGAGCTTGCAACTTCTTAACGGTTCCAGAGGGAAACCGTTCAGGTCTTACCCTGATCATGACTTATTCGCCCTCTTGGAACTCTCGGTGGCGTCGGTGAGCATCGGCTAGCTCTTTGTAACGTGCATTGCTGACCTCAATGTGACGACGGACGTTGTCATGCAGACTCCTAACATGCCTTACAAAAAGAAAAACACACAGATGCACACACGACCCTACACAAACCTAATGTTAGTCAAACCCAATAATATGCAAGGTGGTCCAAGACATCGGAATGTGTGCCATGCATGCATTTGACATAACCGGAGGTTAATGTCATGGTGGACTCCTACACATCCTACGATGCACCAATCATGGACATTGGGTTTGGATGTGGGATGTCCGGGAGGTTTGGGTGGTTTAGGTGGACCGGGGGAACCAAAGTCTTCATTACCCCCAAACGACGGTTCGGACCTATTGCCATGTGAAGGTTCCCAGGCCCGAGTAGGAGGAGTGTGATAGTGGACTTCCTTAAAGAGGTGGAATGGAGGTTGTGGGCCAAGGGGTCCATGAAGAAAGGGATCGAAGGGATCAAAGAATGTGTGACCCCTCGATATGGATTCCCTCATCTCAAGATCCCATGTGTGGAAGTCTAGAAGGTGTTGTTGATCTCCTTCATTCATGAAGGGAGATGAGACGGTGGGGGTATGATGGTGGACTCTCTCAAAAAGGTGGAGTAAATATGATGGGTCACGGGGTCCACAAGAGAATGGGTCGAAGGGATCAAAGAAGGTATGGACCCTCGGAATAGGCTTCCACAAATCACTGTCCCACATTTGGAAATCTTGGAGGTGTAAATGATCACCTTCATTCATTGTAAGAGGTGGGACGGCAGTCATAGGTAGAAAGTAAGATTCCTCCCTTGGGTAAATGGGAATGAAGTCGGGCTCGACCGGCATAGGGAGGAGTAGAAGAACCTCCGTGGTAACATGACCCACGGTGTACACGGAGGTGATGGACCCTAAAGCGGGATGAGTGAAACTACGACCTGTGGGTCGGTCAAAGCCTAGAGCCAACAAGTGCGTAAATGTCAATTACCGGTCTAACCCTTTAAGAAGGTCATCCAATGTATCCACATAGTGATTAGACCGGAAAGTGGTGTGAAACGAATTGATTGGCACTAGAGGTAGGATAGGGTCCATGGATGGGAATGGAGATGGGGCCAAGCCGTTCTTGAGCCAACTAAGAAGTTGTTTGGCTATGTAAAGTGTACCCGTTAGAAATACGGGTGGCTCGGGCTTTGGTGGCTCCAAATGAGAGGGCTCCGAAATAAGATCGGAAGGTGAGTGTGATGGAGCTCTCATGGGTGGGGAAGGCCGTGGGGTAGGCTGTCCGACCGGCTCGGGAATCGACTGAAAGGTAGAGGCTGGCCGAAGGGCGGCATCTGCTCGCCGAATGGCGGCATCAAATCGGGCCTCGAAAGGCTCGACCTCGAGAGTGACCTGATAACACTACGCCAGAGAGAACGCGTCGTGGATAAGACATTCATACCGAAAATGAAGCCGCAAACCTCTCCGGAACTGGGAGGCAGTCGTGGTGCTCTCGTTTCCAAACTGGTACACTTCGAAGTCCCTAAGGTACTCGGACACGGACTTGTCGCCTTGGACAGGTTGGCATGGGTTGTCCATACTTGCCAAAGGATGGGAACGGATCCCTAGGAATGGACATGCAATGCTATTTTTTTTTGTTTTTGTTTTATAAGTAAAATGTTATGCCAAATAAGGCAAGCACCTAGACACGACTAATGCAAACACTCACTAATGCAAAAATGATGCACTTAGACCTAAACCAATATCCGGTACGTGACGGAGTTAATCGATCTAAAGATCACTCCCACAAATGTGCGGCCTTCCCGATAGGCATAGCCTAACGTTCGGGCAACACCTTTTAAGATACCAGATTATCGGTATGAAATGCAATTTTAAAACACCCTTTTTTTTGTTTTGAAAATAATGATGATCCTAGACTTGACTTAGACTATGCAAGACTTATGCAATGACTACCCTAGACTCGACTGGCTCTGATACCAAACTGATGCGGGACGGACACGGGGACCGACTCTACGTGGTATGAACCTCAGACTCTAGATGCGGACACGATCAGCAACACATGATGGGAGAGACACTAGGCCCGACACGGAGAGCTCCTATGGGCTATACGTCGCTAACAGAAACGTAAGCTCACTCGTTGTCCCAAGCGAGGGAAACGCTGATCGTGCGCGGTTGAAGAACCGGCAGAGTTCACGGGTAGTCGACTCACTTCCGGACTCGGATCGAGTCACGGGATGGGTCACTCTCACACTCACAGCGATGACATGGACTCACGGGCTAGTACCTATCGCTCTCGGCAGCAGTAAAAGACCATATACTAAACTAGCAAGCGAATGCCGAGAAGTTGAGACCTTTACCTCCACGCACCCGGCGTGGCGAAGATAACCCCGGCCAATTCACGGACTCCCGGTTAACAATATTACAACAGTACAATAATTTGACCCACTCCACGCAGGGAGGTAAAAGGTCACATGTGGGGCCCAGGAATCACGTAAATCGGGTTGACGGGTAGCATCTTGATGTCGCCCAGCGGTGCCGAACTCCGCGTTTTCGTGCTTTCCGAACGGCAGATTCTACGGGTCTGTGGGGCCCACGGACGGCGCTGTCCTCCGGATCTGCAGGGGTGGGACCCGTTGTGATGGGGACCCCTGGTGGCGCGCCTCCACGGACGGCAGTCGGTCGAAAACACCGATCGGGGGTCGATCGGCCCCGATTCCCAATTCGTGAACTAGCTGCCCACGGATTTCTGGTTCTGTCCTCCGGCGCGCGCTCCGGCGAGAATGGCCGCTGCGATCAATCCCGACGTCGGATCGGGGCGCATCAGCTATCGTTGGAAAGCTCTCTTTAAATCCTTCGATCTAGGCCCAGAGAGATCTGCTGGATCTGGTCAGATCTGGACTTTACTGAATTTACAAGCTCCTATTGTACAGTACCCGAAACCTCAGATCTGCAGGTGAGTTGTCTGAGAACTGCCATTGACCGCAAGGTAGATGGCCGATTCAACTCCTGAGCTCTTCACGAAAGTTGTAGGATTTAGAAAAGGAAAACGGGGATATTTTTTGTGGACTGATTGGAGGTGGCTGTGATTTGTTATGATTTGTTTACTGGAGGGTGGTCGGATCTGGGAACAGGTGGACATCACTGTAGCTAGCTCTGCTTGCAAAATAGGTGGAGAGCTGGTCAAAAATCAAGAAAATTCTTGGAAGGAGGGCTTGATGGATAGAACTCCCAGTAAAATTGGGAACCCTAGCAAAAATCAAAAGGTGGATCAAAGATGTGAAACTCAGGAAAAGTGGAAAATCAGATCTGAAACTGGTAGAACTGAACTTGGAAGTTGAATGAAAATGGGAAATTGTCAAATCGAAGATTCATGACCCACTAATTTTTGTAGAATGTGGGGAACACCTATGAAACATCCCCTCAAAATCCCAAGTCGATCTGAGCTCGTGGATGATTGCAGAATTTCATGGAAGTGGCAGTGGTCGGCTGAAAACAGAACTCCGGCGAACTCGATGGCGGTGCGATGGCGGCTCGTGGCGGCGGCGATGATGACCGGAACCGATAGGGAGGAGTCACACCTCCAGAAGGTAGCCTTCTCAGCTGCAAGGGGGAGAGGGAGAGAGGGAGAGGGGGGGTGCCCAAGGGCTGCTCCAAGGATTTTTCAAGTTCAAATGGCATTAATTTATCAAAAATGAAAATTACAAGCATATATAGGTTACATGTCTAATCAATCCTCAACCGTTGGATCTAGGGATGGGAGATGGAGGGCTGGGATTGCATGTGACCATCCACAAAAATTAAAATTAAAAATACAAGGGGGGGGGGCAGCCCATTGATTAGGGAGGCAGGGGGGGGACATGGTAGGTGGGGGTGGGTTGGAATTGTTGGCATTTTCATTCCAATGTCCCCCACTTGGCCCACCCTTCTAGAAGCCACCATTTGAACGGTTGACCGACCCCACATGGGGCCCTAGGGATGAGGTGGATCAATGGGAGGGGGCCTGGGGTCCTGTGGGGCCCAGGGGTCCCATTTTTACAAATAAGCCCCTCTTACAATCAAAATTACATACCGAATAAAATGAAGTAAACACACATTAAACATAAATAAAGTCTAACTAAATATGATAAATGCCGAGACTCATGGGGGAGTCTCCAGGCTGTCTCCGAGCCAGATGGATGCTGAGGTGGCTCGAGTCGTGCTCCGTGTGCGGTACCGGTGGCTCGGCGTGTCGCGCCGCTCAACTGCTCGGGTGTCCGCACCAGGAGAATAGGTTGATATGACTTAGCATGATGTTTTATGAGTCAACATGATGTTTGATATGAGTCAGCATGATGTTTTATGAGTCAACATGACGTTTGACATGAGTCATGTTTGATATGAGTTAGCATGATGTTTTATGACTCATAGTGTTGCCATGTTGCCATAGTGTTGCCATCATCAAAAAGGGGGGAGATTGTTATATCTGTTGTATCCCTGTGGTTTTGATGATGTCAAACACTATGACTCATCATGAATCTGCATGTAAATATTGTCATATGATTTGATGGTTATTGCATTGGTTTTTGATGCATTACTTTTATGCTACAATCATATGCACTCAATATCTTACTCTCATCATGTATTGAGGAATTTGATTGTATGCTGAAAAGAACGGGTATCAAAGAAAGGAACTCAAGCAAACAGCGAAGCCATGGCAGTGGTACACTTAGTGGAATAAAAAGTGTGGTACGACAGTTCAGCATATGAATGTTTAAAGAAGAAGTGAAGTTATAGTGAAATACAACAATTAGTACAAGGCACCTTCAGCAGACCTTCACCATAAGTTAGCATTACAAGATCAGGCCTTAAGATAAGTTCGGTCGATCGAACTGATCATTTCGGTCAATCGAAATCACCAGAAGAGGAGTCAAGAGAACCAAGCATTCTGGTTGTTATCAGGACATCGACGCAGGCTTGACACTGCATCAACGCAACCACTCTCATAGAAGTGATTTCCAAGTTCTGCCTCGATGCATCAAGCTTAAAGCTGGTTTGCGAATCACACTACTTCGAAGCACCAAGAAGCTGCCTCGACGCATCAAGTCAAAAAGCCAACATTTAAAGCCTTCGGCCAAAGGTTCTATCTTCACACTACACCGACGCATTAGAGGAGTGCACCGACGCACTCAGCTCAGAACCCGCAATCGGAAGCCAACAACGTCGAAGCATCCAAGCGCAGCATCGACGCACCAAAGGCCCTGCATTTCGAAGCCAACTGCTCAAGAGTCTCTTAGCTACACTGCCTTGATGCACTAAGTCAAAGGACATCATTTGAAGGCTTCTATTCATATCTATTCAGTATGATCTATTTTCAACTACCTGTGGAACGTGGATCTTATCTTGTTTCATTGTATTATTTATTTATATTTTTTTATTTGGATTTTTTAATTTATTGATTTATTAGGCGTGCCAGTCACGTGTGTGACGATTTTATTGTGCGCTCGATCTGACTTGGTCAGTCGATTGTGAAGTCCGAGTCGGGACCAGAAGTCCGTCATACCATAAAGGCTATGACGTTAATTACGCCCTTCTAAGGAAGGACAACCCTTGATTAAACGTCAAAATAGGAGGAAAGCAGCGGTGAAGATAAGGCTCAGAAGAGACGGGGTTGATTTATTTGCAGAATGCTAAATGGACTAGACAAAGCAGGGGGGTTATTAAGTACGGGACAAATCCGACGGCATATCCCCGCCATCTTGGACTATGCCAAGTGGGAATAGGAAACCACCCATGCAGCGGCAGGGTAGGATCCGTAAAAGATCGGGTATAATAGACCCGGAGTCCGAATAGGGACCGGAGCGACATGGCACGTCCCATGTGGGTGCGGTGCCGCATCTATATCCCCCTTCGAGGGACCATCGGAGAGCGTGCAAGGACATAACTCCGTGGGCCGACAGGGCTGGGAGAGAATATCACATTTACCCGGTAGGGTATGTATGAATTTCGGCAGCATGTCCCCTCAACTTGGATTATGCCAAGAGAGAATAGGTCATCATCCACGGGATGCCGGGATGACGACCAGATAAGAAGGGCACCGGGCCCGGGGATGTTACTTGCGTCTATCTCATTGGTTAATATTCCCTTGGAACCCATCAGAACGCATATAATAACATGGCTCTTTGAGTTCGTAAGGTAGCAGTGAAATCCGGATCGGAAATGAGGGCTGTAGGGGAGGTCTTCCCCATTACTGTATCTTCTCAGGGCACATATGATGGTCTCTGAACATCCCCTAGACAGGTGTGTAGGGAGACTAAAGGATTGAAGGATGACAGTGCAGAGGAGGGCCTCGGACTAGGTTTCGTTGGCCAAAGAAGGATGGTCTCGGCGTGGGTTTCTATTGGCCAAAGGGAGAGCTTGTTGGCTTCGGTGCTAGTATTCAGAGGGGGGGGTGAATGAATATGACCCTTTTAAACTCTCACCCAATATTAAAATTTCGCTCAAACTAGAACTATGATGCTAACTAGACAGATTTACCAAATCTGAAAGCTAATCAACTATTATGTTCGACCAGTTAGCAAACACATGGAGCGCCCCTATGCATTCATCTAGCGGAAGCACAAATGAACAAATCAAACCACAGTGCACAAGGGTTTTTAGGTGGTTCGGTCCTGCAGACCTACATCCACCCCACACTCAACCCGAGTGTGGCTTCCTGCTGACTCACAGCTTGAAACCACTGGGCCTCACAGCTTGCCTACAACCGCTGGGCCTCACAGCTTGCCGTCCAGTGGAATCCACCGCTGCAACCGCTGGGGATTACAGCTTACCCGTCCAGTGGAATCCACCACTGCCCGCTGAGCAACACAACTTGCTGTCCAGTGGAATCCTCCACTGCAAACCGCTGGGCAATACAGCTTAGCCGTCCAGAGGCAGCACCTCTGCAATCCGCTGACTAACAGCTTGAAAGGAAATGTAAAATGGAAAACAAAATACAAGATAACAGCATCGGAAAGCTGTAAACGTGAAGCACAATGTGGCTCTTAAAGAACTGACTGGCCTGGATTTGATCCACGGTCCAGTTAACAGATCTCCCTCGATCTCACTCTCTTTATTCACTCTCTCTCTTTCTCTTTCTTCTCTGCTGCACTTCTCTTCTTCTTTCGCTAATCTCTCACTCTCTGCTCTTCTCCTCTTCTTCTTCTTCTACCCTTCTTCTTTTCTGGATCGTGGCTCTCTATATGGACTTTTCTTTTCGCCAACTCAATCTATCTTCTTCTGTGGAAGGAGGCTCATATATATAGCAACAGCCAGCAGGATCAGCCCCAACGTGTGACCTCCACATTTCCCGCCCAGATATTCGGGCCACGTGGCAGTCTCTCAGCAGGCTTCATTCCAGCCTCGGATCACATGCTGCCAGTCACTGGGGAATGTTCTTCCTCGGATCACGTGCTCTCCTTAAGCTTCACGATCAAAGCACCTGTTAAACAGAGTATCGGATAAGTCAACAGTTTAAAGAACAACTCTGTATAGACTTATCAGAAGAGCAGCGTTTTAGAAGAAACCTGGACGAGGTTAGAACGAAACAACACGAAGACAGAAATAACAAAGAAGACTCAGACGCAGAGACAGCACGAAGTGAAACGAGAACGACACGAAGTGTAGTAGTGACAGAAACACACACTACAGAGAGAACGACACAAAGTGGCACAGAAAGCAACACGAGGTGCTGCGATGTCCTGCACGCAATAGAACAAAAAATGACACGAAGATGATGAAAACGACACGAGGTGAAGTCACAAAGCGACAAAGACACGAGGTGTAGGAAACACGACACGAAGACATGAAACAACACGGAGACGAAACAGTAACCGACACGAGTTGAGAACAACACGAAGTCGAAAATAGAAGTTGACACGGTTTGAAAACAACACGAAGATGAAAGACAAGGAAAACGACACGAAGTCAAAGAAACAACAGTAACCGACACGAAGTGTGGTTACTAAATAGGAACGACACGAGGTCTATAGGGAAACGACTCGAAGTTCATCAGAACTATTCGAGCTGCCTCAGAAACACGACACGAAGTTATGAGAGGGAAAATGACACGAAGCCATGAAGGGAAAAATGACACGAAGTCATGAGAACAGCACGAGGTGAAAACGACACAGGCTGACCACAACAAGGATACAACACGAAGTCATAAAAACAGAAACGACACGAAGTATAACCTCATACAAGTTTTTCTTGTCAAACATGGAAATCAACACGAAGTGTCGTAAGCTCAGACGACACGAAATCTTTTCGTGTTAGTGAGGGGAAACAACACGAAGTGTGACTCAAGTGGCACTGAAGGCAACACGAGGTGAGACTTCACGCTGTACAGACTTGGACTTTGTATATGAAGTGCGCAGTACAGACTTTGACGAATCAGAAGGCTGTATAGACTTGGAGACCCAAAGCCATTGTATAGACTTTGATGCCCAAAGGCGATGAGCGGTGAAACAGTGTATATACTTCAAGTAAAGACCAATGTGTAGACTTGAAGAGCATATGACACGGCTGTACAGACTTCGCCTAAGACGCTGTACACACTTAGCCTAAGACAATGCATGAACTGACGTTGTATAGACTTTGTCTTAACAATGAATGTGTAGACTTGATGAGTGTGCAAACTTGTCAACGAAATGCACAATGTATAGACTATGCACATGCATGAAGAGTGTATAGACTAATGAAATGCTTTACCCTACAGTGTATAGACTTGCTAGTCATCAAACTACATGCAGATAGAAAAGCAACGCACAGATCAGAAATCAAGCACTATATCAGTCATACACATGCATTCTCCACAAAACAAGTTATGTTGCTATCATCAAAACACAATCTCATAAAGCACAATAACATTGCTATCATCAAAATACAATATCAAATGCATTCAAATGCACTCACTGTCTTGCTATCATCAAAATCAAATAGCATTGCTATCATCAAGGCGACATAGCACATGCTTGTGCCTAAGAGGTACAACATTCTCCCCCTTTTTGATGATGGCAACACAATGTGACAGTGAGTCACACACAAGATTTTCTCCCTCTTTGACATGATCAAAAAGAGAAAAACAGTAAAAATATGAGTGCAATGCAATATGCATGCAAATTCCTCTAGAACAATCTCCCCCTGAATGTAAGACTCCCCTGAATTATTTCTCCCCCTAAATAAAAGCTCCCCCTTTGAGAAGGAATATGAACAGATAACCAAGGTAGAAAAGGTAGGAGGGTCACTTGATAACAGCTGAATCATAGGTTTAGAAAGTAAGCATGATTATAAACAACTGTTAAAGTATAAGAATCATCAACATACAATTTTCAAAAATTCAGGTTTAACAGTGATAAATCTAGAGTAAAACATCTGACCTCTGAAAAAGAGTTTTAGATTCCATTTATAGCAATGAATTTAGGGCACATAGTATTAATAGATAAGTCTGAAATAATACCCTTTTGTGTCTAAACAAGGAAATTCAAGAGAGGCAACTTGAACATGTATTGAGAAAAATAATTTTCATTCAATGACTTTTGATTTTTCGAAGGGTTACAGCAGTTTGATTTCACTTTTTAATTTTCAGAACCTGAACTAAGTGAATAGACCTGTGGCATTTATGCTGTTGACATTAGGTGTACACCTTGATCAGAGGCAGGTACCCCCAGTTACTAGGCATAAACTACTGGATCTATTTCAGATCAAGACCTACAAGGAATAGTCTTCACTTTTGACATTAAGGGTACACCTTGATCAGAGGCCAGTACCCTCAGTTACTTGGTGAGGACTCCCCCTATGGATTTGACCCTATGAACAGAGATATTCTGAATCACCTCATGACATGTGAAGTTTTCTACTTCTTTGGAGGAGTTCACAGTTTCTCAGTGCAATCAGCCATTGCTCTGTCACTATGTTCAGTTCTTAACATTAATGAACTTATTTACTGCTGCCCTTAATTCTTTTAGAGTGATTGTTTGAAAAATAGTACACTCTTATTCACATTTTCTAGAAATTTCCAGATCAACACATTAGGCATTACAAAAACTTTTTCTAATCTTACCATGAGACAAAGATTAAGAGCTATAAAAGTTTTCTTTTATCTCAAATTCTGAAGTGCAGACACTTAACTCTCCAATTTATAAAGGTTAAACCTTTAGTTCTTTTCAATTTGTAAATGTGATTCTTATAAGTGAACAGTTGCAATAATCACCATTCAATGTACTAAACCAGATGCAAAGCTGTTGTTTAGTGAAGAAATGGGGAAAGGATAGCAATAAGCATTATGATCCATAGCATCTGATGACAGTGAATATGAATGAGTTGAAAGGGGACAATGAGAAGTACCAAGGATTCAATGAATTGAATAGAACTCTCAGCTCCCCCTGACACCATGATGCAAAAATATGCTATGCATTAGACTGTTCTACATGCAGACTATGCAACATTAGTCAAACTCCCCCTGACAAAGTGCATGAAATAGAATTAATGAACTGCTCATAATTTTAGAATATGCTCAAGAAGAATTCATGCTTTGTTCAATCAGAGAGAGAATTTATCAAATGCATCATCTTCATTTTAAATTTTCAGATTTTTTCAACATATGATGCAGTACACTGTTCTACATGAAAACTAGACCCATGGTACTAGGCGGAGGACCTGGTCTCAAAGACCATCTCACACATGGTAGGAGCCTCTGGGCAGATTTTCCTGCCTTTTAGTAACATACCATTTGATATACCAGGGTTAGCAAGGACAATGCAACATAAAGCAGTCCTTCATGCATTGAACATCATTATTGACACATGCAATGACAATCAGTCTATACACAATCAGTCCAAGTATGCATTCAATAACAAGCATGCAATGCATTAACACAAAACACATGCATGGACACAGAGTCTATATAGTGCATCAACTGTATACACTAAAGAAGCATTCAAATTCAGTTCAACATATAGCAAGAGAAGAGCATCAGATATGCAGAATTGAATTCAATAGCTGAGTCTGGAATGCAGACTGATCAGCTAGACATGAAGAGTTCATAAAAAAAAATCAACCAAACAAATCAACATGAAACTCACAATTTTCATGCTCACAATTTCAGATAATGGAATTTAAAACAGATTTCAGAACTGACCTGAATTGAATCATGGGGTTTTCTTTTTGAGTGCCTTGGTTGACCCCTCTTATTTATTTCCAAGGCACACCTGCAGCATGTCATTCAATGTGATTTTGCAGGAACCCAAGAAGTCTTGGGTCCTGAATTACCCCTATCAGGTGTTCTAAATAATTTCTTAGCAATATTGTCATCAAATTCCATTAGAGAGCAATCAGACATAGAATATCCAAAATTTCCACAATAATGACATGAACCAACAGATTTTCTGGTCCTATGATGCATATCTACAGCAACATGAGACCTATGAAACTGAGCATGAATTTTTCTGTTGTAAGCATGAATTTTTGATTTACCATTACCTGCCCACCAGCATTCAGAAGCTCGGTGGCCAGGTTTTCCACATTCATAACAAACAAGAGTCTTTTCTTTAAGACCAGCTTTATTTCTGCCCAAGAAATTTTTGTTTGGAGGGAATCTTACAAATTTGGAATTAAAATGATTTCCCTGAACAAACCAGCAGTCCTTGACTGCATGCCCATACTTACCACATTCAAAGCATCTAAGATGCTTATTTTTTGATTCATTTTTGCCCCTGTGATTTCCTGACCAGCATTCATTTGCCTTGTGCCCAGGCTTGTGGCAAGTGAAACAGATAGTATGCTGGCCTGAAGTAGTTTTGTGTCTATGTGGGTCATTAGCATGTGCAAAAGATCTAGAATTCACATTGTTATCTTCTTTCAGTTTGAAACATGCATTCATTAAATGACCATGCTTACTACAATAATAACAGGATGCATTAGATTTCTTAGTGGCATGGTTTCTATCAAAAGATTTCCTTGAATGCACTGTTTTACTAGCATGCTCATCTTCTTTCAGTATTCTGCAATCATCCATGATATGTCCATGCTTACCACAGTAATAGCAAGAAGCATCAGATTTCCTAGGGGCATGGTTTCTATCAGATGAATTCACAGATGCATGTGAATGAGTACAAGAAGCATGAACATTTTGCATTGACCCATCAGATTCAGCAGAGCTAACAAATTTCAGAGTATAACCAGAATTATTCTTTGCCCTTTTTGTTTGACTCTTTCTTGTCAATTTCTGATTATCCTCAACAGGTTTTGTTTGCTTTTCAATTTCCTGGGCTTTGAACTGAAAAACGGATTTTGAAGGTGATTTCTGATTTTCATTTTGTTTTGGGGATTGCCTTGAAGTACCAGCTACAATAGAGCCTTTCACAAAAGTAGCATATAGCTGGTTTTTAGTGATTTTCTTAATATCAGAGCAGCAATTTGTTCCCCCTTCAGAGTTATCATCCTTCCTCTTCCCAACAGTTTTCATTTTTCCTTTAATCTTGGCAGACTCAATAGCTGAATTTTCCAGATTATGAATTTTATCTTCCAAGCTGGCAATGTGAAGTTCATAACTGGCTATTTCCTGTTCACTGCAATTAACACATTCGCTTAGAACATGGTTTGCAGTTTTATACTTCTCAATTTCCTGTTCTAGACTGTTCAAAATTTCTGAATTTTCATCATGGACAGCTTTCCCTTTTTCTATAGTGAGAAGTCTTTCAGACAAGCCAGTGTTCAACCACTTTAGTTTTTCAACTTCAGCTTTTAATTCAGTGTTTTCTTCCTCAAGATTTTTATCCTGAATTTTATTATTAGCACATCTCTCTCTTCCAGACATGTGCTCCAATTTTTCAATCAGTTCATCTTCTCTTTCTTCTGCTTTAATTTTCTCAGCGAGCAGATTTTTGTGATCCTCTTTAAGTGAGATAATTTGTTTACTCAGCCATTCATTCTCACCATAAAGATCTTCATTTCGTTCTCTTAGAGCTGAGCACATATGGCAAGTTAATTGAGCAGAAGAAGAATGTGAAGCCTCCCCATTGATTTCATTTATTCTACCCATAAGATTTTCAATTTTCTTTTGAAATTCTTCATTCTCAATTTTCAGTTTATCCAATTCAGAATTAACTTGAGTGAATTCCTGCATGCCTTTTAGATGCTCCTTTTTCTTATGATCCAACTGATTCTCTATTTCTGACATTTTATCCAACCATGTTTGTTTTTCCATTTTTAGAGAATCATTTTGTTTCTTAAGATTCTGGACATTTAGCATGCAAGCATCATAAGACTTTTTCATATTTGGACAGTTTTCACATGAATCTTTCAGATTTATTCTATCACATTTCTTTTTCAATTTTTTATTTTCATATTTCAATTTCTTGGAAACTTCTAACAAGTTTTCATACATCTCTATCAATTCATCAAAAGAGTATCCTTCTGATTCAGAACTTACCTCGGATGAAGTTTCATCATCAGCATTTCTATGATCAGCCATTAAGCACTTGCTGTGATTCCTGATTGACTTCAGTTTATCCAAAATGTCTTTGGCAGACCTGCAAGAAGAAATGCATTCAATTAGAGATCTGTCAATTGACTCTTTTAATAAAACTACAGCTCTATTATTGACAGAGTCTTTCAGCTTATCCTTCTTGGTCCATTTAGATTTATCCTTCGACAGTTTGTATGGACCATGAGTTATTACCTTCCACAAATCAGGATCGGTTGTGTTTACATACCGATGCAACTTTTCCAGCCATGGGCCAAGGTCATCACCTCTGTATATCGGAGGATGAGCCATCAGATCAGATGACAAGCAGATTCAAGGCACGAAGCAATCGACAACAAAGCACCACAACCAGATAAACAAGGCAAGGAACTAACTCAGTGAAACTTAATACAGAACGCAGGAGGCACACTTATGAAATGCACTAAACAGAGATGCACTAAGACAGTAAATCAAAACGATTCCAAAAGACCCACTCTGAAATGCACTAAACAGTTAGCAGGATCCTCTGCAGATTGTTAGATCTGTTAAGTCAGAGACCGCTCTGATATCAATTGTTGGGTTCGGTGCTAGTATTCAGAGGGGGGGGGGTGAATGAATATGACCCTTTTAAACTCTCACCCAATATTAAAATTTCGCTCAAACTAGAACTATGATGCTAACTAGACAGATTTACCAAATCTGAAAGCTAATCAACTATTATGTTCGACCAGTTAGCAAACACATGGAGCGCCCCTATGCATTCATCTAGTGGAAGCACAAATGAACAAATCAAATCACAGTGCACAAGGGTTTTTAGGTGGTTCGGTCCTGCAGACCTACATCCACCCCACACTCAACCCGAGTGTGGCTTCCTGCTGACTCACAGCTTGAAACCGCTGGGCCTCACAGCTTGCCTACAACCGCTGGGCCTCACAGCTTGTCGTACAGTGGAATCCACCACTGCAACCGCTGGGGATTACAGCTTACCCGTCCAGTGGAATCCACCACTGCCCGCTGAGCAACACAGCTTGCTGTCCAGTGGAATCCTCCACTGCAAACCGCTGGGCAATACAGCTTAGTCGTCCAGAGGCAGCACCTCTGCAATCCGCTGACTAACAGCTTGAAAGGAAATGTAAAATGGAAAAAAAAATACAAGATAACAACATCGGAAAGCTGTAAACGTGAAGCACAATGTGACTCTTAAAGAGCTGACTGGCCTGGATTTGATCCACGGTCCAGTTAACAGATCTCCCTCGATCTCACTCTCTTTCTTCACTCTCTCTCTTTCTCTTTCTTCTCTGCTGCACTTCTCTTCTTCTTTCGCTAATCTCTCACTCTCTGCTCTTCTCCTCTTCTTCTTCTTCTACCCTTCTTCTTTTCTGGATCGTGGCTCTCTATATGGACTTTTCTTTTCGCCAACTCGATCTATCTTCTTCTGTGGAAGGAGGCTCATATATATAGCAGCAGCCAGCAGGATCAGCCCCAACGTGTGACCTCCACATTTCCCGCCCAGATATTCGGGCCACGTGGCAGTCTCTCAGCAGGCTTCATTCCAGCCTCGGATCACGTGCTGCCAGTCACTGGGGAATGTTCTTCCTCGGATCACGTGCTCTCCTTAAGCTTCACGATCAAAGCACCTGTTAAACAGAGTATCAGATAAGTCAACAGTTTAAAGAACAACTCTGTATAGACTTATCAGAAGAGCAGCGTTTTAGAAGAAACCTGGACGAGGTTAGAACGAAACAACACGAAGACAGAAATAACAAAGAAGACTCAGACGCAGAGACAGCACGAAGTGAAACGAGAACGACACGAAGTGTAGTAGTGACAGAAACACACATTACAGAGAGAACGACACGAAGTGGCACAGAAAGCAACACGAGGTGCTGCGATGTCCTGCACGCAATAGAACAAAAAACGACACGAAGATGATGAAAACGACATGAGGTGAAGTCACAAAGCGACAAAGACACGAGGTGTAGGAAACACGACACGAAGACATGAAACAACACGGAGACGAAACAGTAACCGACACGAGTTGAGAACAACACGAAGTCGAAAACAGAAGTTGACACGGTTTGAAAACAACACGAAGACGAAAGAAAAGGAAAACGACACGAAGTCAAAGAAACAACAGTAACCGACACGAAGTGTGGTTACTAAACAGGAACGACACGAGGTCTACAGGGAAACGACTCGAAGTTCATCAGAACTATTCGAGCTGCCTCAGAAACATGACACGAAGTTATGAGAGGGAAAACGACACGAAGCCATGAAGGGAAAAATGACACGAAGTCATGAGAACAGCACGAGGTGAAAACGACACGGGCTGACCACAACAAGGATACAACACGAAGTCATAAAAATAGAAACGACACGAAGTATAACCTCATACAAGTTTTTCCTGTCAAACATGGAAATCAACACGAAGTGTCGTAAGCTCAGACGACACGAAATCTTTTCGTGTTAGTGAGGGGAAACAACACGAAGTGTGACTCAAGTGGCACTGAAGGCAACACGAGGTGAGACTTCACGCTGTACATACTTGGACTTTGTATATGAAGTGCGCAGTACAGACTTTGACGAATCAGAAGGCTGTATAGACTTGGAGACCCAAAGCCATTGTATAGACTTTGATGCCCAAAGGCGATGAGCGGTGAAACAGTGTATATACTTCAAGTAAAGACCAATGTGTAGACTTGAAGAGCATATGACACGGCTGTACAGACTTCGCCTAAGACGCTGTACACACTTAGCCTAAGACAATGCATGAACTGACGTTGTATAGACTTTGTCTTAACAATGAATGTGTAGACTTGATGAGTGTGCAAACTTGTCAACGAAATGCACAATGTATAGACTATGCACATGCATGAAGAGTGTATAGACTAATGAAATGCTTTACCCTGCAGTGTATAGACTTGCTAGTCATCAAACTACATGCAGATAGAAAAGCAACGCACAGATCAGAAATCAAGCACTATATCAGTCATACACATGCATTCTCCACAAAACAAGTTATGTTGCTATCATCAAAACACAATCTCATAAAGCACAATAACATTGCTACCATCAAAATACAATATCAAATGCATTCAAATGCACTCACTGTCTTGCTATCATCAAAACCAAATAGCATTGCTATCATCAAGGTGACATAGCACATGCTTGTGCCTAAGAGGCACAACAGAGCTCTCGGCATGGCTTTAATGGCAAAAAAGGGGCGAAGCTCCCGGCGTGAGGCTTCTCGGCGCGCTCCTCGCCGCGCCGGGAACCCGGCGCCGGGAGGCCACAGGCCGGGAAGGCTGGGGTTTAACCGGGGGGTTTGTCGGTTTGCTGAAGGGGAAGGAAGAGGGAGGCCTCTCGGCGGCGTAGCTCTCGGCGTGGAAATTAGCACGCCGGGAAGGTGAAAGGGTTAAGGGTTTCAGGGCTTGATTACGGTACTCTGTTCGGGAATTTTTTGAGTTTTCTGGCTCGGATCGAGACCGAATGTGGAGTGCAGGAGGGGGTTTCGTGGATAGCTCTGTTTGAAGGATGCCAAGGGAATTGGAAGGCCGAATCAGTAGGGGAAAAGAGACCATCGTCTATATCATGTGAAGGGTTTCATCTGTTTGTTGCAGGCCGTCTGGGGGATCAAGAGATGACTGTCTCTGATCCCCTAGACGAGCCCAACTGCATCAAAAAATTGGCGACGGAGGAACTCTTAGCGCCAAAACTCCAGACCCTAATCATTCAAGGGTTAGAATGGAGGGTCGAGAGACTGAGGTCATCGCTTATTAGAATCTCGCGGGATGGCATTAACCTGCAGAGCAGACATATCTTTGTACAGCCAGCAGTTCAGGGAACCAAGAGATTGATGTCTCTGGTTCCTGAACAGCACAAGGGCTCGAGAGAAAACTCGGACTATATGCGGAGGATCTGCCATTGAGACAGGAGGGGAGAAGAAAGTGGAACCCAATAACCCATTAGATAGGGGTAGGGGTCCTATCTTCATCCCCCCTCGAAGAACAGATTCATTCAATCGGCCCTGAAACTCGACAAGTCTAGGCTACTGGACTTTTCAGCCGAGAACTATGTACATGGAGAGAGACAGAGAGCAGATATCTCAATCAATCGATGCCCAAATGGGCCATGTTGATACTTCATTACGTTGTATCGAAGACTTACACAGATCGTAAAAGAGAAATGCAAAGCAGAGAGGTGGAAATCAAGACCGGAACTCTCCGGCTACATTTGATAAATCGAGAAAAGACTCGCTAGATTACATCAAAGAAAAGAAAAGAAAGTATGGGGGAGGGCGGAGCATTGACTCCTCTCCCTCCCCGGAGCAGCCCACCTGGAGCTTCTTCTTCCTCCTCTCTTCTCAGATATCTCTTCGCTTCTTCGAGTCACTTTTCTTGGGGCTCTCTTTTTCCTTTGGTTTCTGGCTATCCTCTCCGTCTCCCCCCTCTTTTTTTATCGAAGGGATGGGGTTTTATATCTGTCTCCCCCCCTTCTCGGCATGCCTCATCACGGCGCGCCTCAGCTGGGGCTTCCCGGCGCGCAGGCATTCAACCTCTCGGCGCCACCTTCACACAGGCCCACTTGGGTCTTTAGCCACTTTCACAGGCCCACTTGCATCATCACCCAAAAGGGCCCTCCATTGGTGACACAGGTTCCATTGATATCATTGATATGTTTTCATCAGTCCGTAGATAGGGGTTTCATCAGTATTACCATCTGAATGATGACAAAACCGGGTATCATTTTATCGATATCGTCACCTGAATGGTGACGAGATCGGACATCAGCCTTAGTCTGGGAAGACCTCAGCCGGGCGTATAATCTGTGGAGACGATTCTTCTTCATTGATCTGACTTTGCAAAAGCCTTTACAATCTTCATCTACCGGTACCGGCTTCATCTTTATCTCATATCACATTTGTCAATAAGCCGACATCTGACTTACCCTGACATGTCATCTGTGGATTCTTGGATGAGGCAGTAGTACAGCTCTCATTAAAGTGTGCTAGGAGGTCCCATCAGTCGAGTGACTGCTGCTTTATCAGTGTTGCCGTCTGAATGATATCGGCACCGGGCATCAGCTTGGCCGACAAGGGCTTCAGCCGGGTAAATGGTTGACGGGCTTCATCATTGGTCTTTGACTGTTGGTCTGATCCTCTTTTCAATTGTGCTTTCACCCTTGTTCGTTTTCAAGGTGTCAACAAATGCCCCCCACCTGCGGGCGGCGTAAGCGCTGAATGGGCGGCACGGGGCCTGCAGGTGACGTTCATTATTCAAGGGCATCTTCCTCAATTTCTCTTCAATCCGGTTCTCATACCTGATCATCTCGTTGCAACAATATTCTGCACACCTATTCTTCATTTTCACTTTTTTCCATCTTCATATCTTCTTTATTTTCAGCATTTTGGAGCTTCTCGGCACGGGGCCAGGGGCTTCTCGGCGCACGAAGACCTCCCGACGCGGAGCTTCTCGGCGCGCATAGCTTCCCGGCGTGCTTGGCCGAAGGGGGCTCTCGGCCTGGGGATCTCGGCGCGCCCTTTTGGCCCAAGGGGGCTTTCGGCCTGGGGGGGTTCTCGGCGCGCGTTTCACCGCGCCGAGACCCTGGTCGCTCGGGCCCCTATTTCGGGCGCCGAGGCCCTTTCTCTTATCATTCTGACCCTTCCTTTCTCTTTCTTCAGCTTCTCTTCTCTCCATTTCTTTTCTTCGGCGCGAGCCGTTTTCATCCTCTCGGCGGTGGCCGCGAGTTCTTCCCGTCCCGGGTATGACGTTTTTTGGGGATTTAATCCCTTTTGCTTCCGGGATCACCCCCTCTTGGTTGGTGACTCCCTATTCTTTTTGGGTAGACCCCGAATAAGGGGAGATGCTGCCGAAATTTTCATAGGGTCTCATGTTACAATCTTTATAAGACTGACTTTTATTTTAGGACTTTTAACTCACATTTCTTCTTCGATTGCAGACACTGCAATGGCTTCCGGCTCTGCTGCTACATCTTCTGGAGCCGTCGAACAGGTTCGTCAGCCCAACCAGATATATCACGGGCCACAGTAAACTGGCTGAATGTGCACAGCCTCGACTTCGGATACGACAAGATCACTTCCGTTGATGAATCATCCGATTCTGATACCGATACGGTGTCAACATCCCGGGTATACTCCACTGCCATGGAAACATGTTTCAGACGGGGCATTGATTATCACCCAGATTTCCCAAAGAACAAACACTTGCTGCCGTTTATCCGGACCTTCACCGTGGGTGGAATGCGGAACTACCGAATAGCTCGTACAGTTGAAGCCGCAATTCTGGTTGAGAGAGACAGCCTGAAAGATTCAGTATATCGCGGAAAGGCTATATATCTTCCCGGGGAGAAGCGTGACTGGGATGCAGTCCTTGGCATATCGGAGCTGGAGCCGAAAAAGAAAATGTTGACCCGGGCCCCGGAGTTCACACCTGCTCGGTGGGATAATGCCAGTGGCCGAGTCAATAGGGAGAAGCCCGGCTATGGTCTCTTCCTGGCGCCAGTGAAGTGGGGGTACCGCGAAGAGCCTTTTGTGCTGAATTGTTCGGCCATTCAGTTCAAGTATCATTTGTCCGCTGGTTGGTTTGGGGATACCAAGATCACTGACGCCCACCTATTTCGAGCAGGAGCCGTGGAATTTACTGAGTTTCTTCTGAAGGAATATGCCCCTCTGCTGATCAGAGCCGGGGTATATCATAGTGTTTTTGCTTCCCGATTTCGGTATCCTATATCCCGAGGGTTATGCTGTGGGATGTTCGAGGTCTTCTGCCCCTTATTCAACATATTCTATACAGCAGAGGGTGAGACATCTCTTGACCTCTGGAGTCTGTCACAGCTTTCCGGACTGCCTATTGACGGCGAGCCGTATGAAGAAGTCTGCTTGGCAGATTCTGAGAAGGATAGCTCCGATGGTGAAGGCAGATATTCCATTGGCTTCTCATACCGGTACCTGATGAAGGCATATCGCTCCATTTGTCTGGCGTACAGTAGAGGGTCCTCCAAAGGTTATCATCCCCGAGAGAAGGGCAGCAAGCTGCGGATCCGGGTAGGGCAGTGGATTCAGTACTTCTTTGACGGCCCCCTGAAATATGCAGACTTCCCTTCCGTGGGTCCGACTGCTAGCAAGCAGGTAAGGGCTCCCCGTTATAAGTCGGCGCTGCCATCTTCATTGCGCCGTGCAGGCAGCGGTGGTCCCAACCCAGCAGGCGTAGACCCCATCACACATTGTGCGGCTTATTTCACATTCTGGTTGTGCACTTTCACTCTCCCTCAAGGGGACGAGACAATCATCCGGCCAGAAGCTATATATCCGGCCTGTCAGATGGCCTAGGGAATGAGGCTGCCGCTCTGCCCAGTGGCCCTGTGTCTGATATACAAGTCTTTGGGGGATCTGTACAAGCACCGGACTCCCCGTTCTTTGAGGACCGTGGGTCCTTTTCATTTCTTCAACGCCCGGTCTGCAGTTTATTTCCTAAGTTGGCTCCCAGAACTTTGCAGGCAGACACAGTACTGCCCAGAATGATTGAGTTTGCCAGTGCTGAACCTGGTCCTTTCTATGATCAGCTGTTCAAAATAAGGGGTCGACTGATAAAGGTGCCGGTGGATGCCCCTGGCAGCATTCATTTCTGGAGCTTGGCGGCAGGTTCAGCTCCTTTGATTGATCCTCAGAGAGAGTGCAAGTTGGAAGAGGTAGAGACATATATCCATCCTGTCTCAGGGGTTAACACTGCCCGGCCAATCCTGGAGTCGGAGCTGGTCAGATGGGCCATGGCCATCCGTCCTAGTGTCTTAGTTTTCAGAAAGGGTGGCCTGCTCCTTCTGGAACCATACTATCCATTCCACTTTGGGCGGAACTTTGGTTATGACCAGCATATCCCCACAACGGTTGCTCAATTTCCCCCGGATAGCCGGGCTAAGCATGGGTCCACCATTGTTGGCGATGGCCGGTTGTGGTGGGATTTCTACCATCGCCAGGACGGTGCAGTTTTCAGAGTTCCCACAGTTTCTAACCGTGTTCCCCGGGTAACATCAGAATATATCAAATGGTGGAACATTCGAACCAGCTTCTACAGGGATAGTAGAGGTGCATTCTGGGACGTGGCCGAGCATTCCTTTCTGAAACAACAGCCCGGGCCAGTGTTTGACATCCCCGAGGCCCACCTGAGAAGGCTTTATTCACAGCACCAGAGGGAGACTGAGAACTATCTGGCCCAGCGTCAGGCTTTGAAGGAAAAGGATTCCGACCCGCCTGCTCCTATCTTCGCTGCTATCAATGAGGACACTTTCATGCAGAACTTGAAACATTTGAGCCGTGTAGGGGACGCTCATTTGGAGGCGCAACAATATCCATTTCCTGTCAAAGAGCCGCTCCCGGCAGTAGTTTCTTGGAGGGGTCCGACAGATAGATTTCACCCGTATAGGACGTTTGTGCGCCGGAAAGATAGAACCCAGACGTACTACAAGCAGACGTCTTGGTTGTTTATTTTGCTGAATTTACACGAGTTATCTGCAAAAAACCCGATAGCTGGCATATTGAACAAGCCGTTGTTTATCTCTTTTCATTATGTCGACGGCTGGGGTATGGACCACCTCGACTTGTTTCGGTGTCTTGACCTTCATGGTCATAGTGACCTGGCAGCTTTAGTGGAGAAGTGCCAGGTACTTGGCGATGTATGCTGGCTTATCAAGGAGGCTGCTTCACGCTCCAAGGAGGTAGCTTATATGTACTGGCCGCTCTCTATCTTTTACGACGGCCCAGCAGGTATGATCTCTTCTTTCCTGACTGCAGTGATTTCTGCTCAGTATTTACACTTTGCATCCACTGATCACATTACCTCTCTGACATCTTCAACAGACATGCCTGATATAAAGCGACAGGGGCTTTATAGAAAAATCATTGCGCAGGCTGAGAAGCCTACTTATTTTGAAATCCCTGCAGCAGCACCGACTACTACTCCCCTACCTCCTGGAAAGAAGAGAAAGGCTTCCATAGTTAAGGCTGCAGTTGGGAAGGCCAGGAAGGCCAAGAAGGTTTATGCTCAGCAATCGGCTTCGGTAGCTATGGACACCGGGACCCCTCTCCCTGATATTCCCTCATTTGATGAGTTTGAATCTGAAAGGGAGGCTGCTCAGACATCGGTTCAGGGTAACATCAATAGCCTGCAATTGCATTCCTCATTCTCTTTCGCTGGATTTCAAAGAAGTCCTTGAATCTGACCCCTTCCTTTTGCACAGCCCAAGAGCCAATTGTAGCACCTTTTGTGGTGGAGACCAGGCTGCCTTCTCCCACGCCGGCTAGTGAGGCGGAGGGTAAGCATGCCTTTTTCATCTTTTCCTGCATATTTCAATTACTTTTCATTGTCCTCTCACAAGCTTTTCCCTATAGTGACGGTCGGTGGGGAGACTGAAATTACGGGAGAGGCTGGCGATATTACTCGGCCACAGGAGGGTCATAAGACTCAATCGAAGCATAGTACTGTTCCAGCCAGGCGCATAATTACTCGGTCTACATCCCGATATGTTTTAGAGGTGGCCCCACAGCGTGTAGCTAGTGTGGAAATATCGTCAGGCAGTTCTAAGACCGTCTCTGATGAGGAGGAAGCGACTTTCAGCGGCAGTGAGGGGGACGCTCCTGAATCAGAGGCCCCGCTTGTATTTGCAAAAGGTGCTCTGCCTTTTCAGCCTGCTAAGCTGCTGGTGCCATCTTCCGAGGAGGAGTTGCAAGAGGAGTTTGCCGGGCTCGACACCGAGATCGATATAACTCCACCATTTGTCACTCCGACTACGGAGCTTCCTTCTCTTTCACCCCACTTCGAGGATGTGGACCCTGCTTCAAGGGTGGGTTCCTTTTCATGTTTGTTGCTTCATCTGTTTCTTTCACCTAGTGCTGAAAGTTGCTTTGCTTTGGTCTTAGGGCATTGTCACTGCTAGCTCAGACACAACCGCAACTATCACGGATATTTCTTCTACGAACTGGGCTATTGTCCCTTTTCTGCCTTTAACTTGCATGGGAGTTCCTGAGATCATTCGCCCTGTGCCAGTGCGGATACAGTCTTCGACAGATTTAGCATCGTTGGACTTAGGGGCCTCAGGAGAGAGTTGCATTCCTATCAGGGCTTCAGATTTCAGAGCCGAAGCCGATCCATCTAGAAGCTCCGCTTTTATACCGGCCGCAGTAATGTCAATTGCGCCCGAGTCAGCAGTCCCTGCCATAGTGGCTATAGAGACTGGACTTCTGCCTTTTCCGCCTATAGCAGCTCCTTCCCTGTCACCAGAAAGAGCAGCTGAGGATGAAGCCCCTATTCAAGAGACTCATGAAGAGGTAGCTCCATCCTTCATCGATTCTCCCCCTGCGGATGTTCAAGCTATAGCTTCCGATACAGCGATAGGGGAGGAATCTTCAGCTCAGCAGGAGAGCACAGAAAAGGACTGGCCAGCCCTTACAACAGATCTGCCGTCTTCGTCCTCTCAGCCGGACGTTGCATTGTGGGAAGATATCGATGGCGAGGTGACCTTTGAAGTCGTCCCCTCTGCCTCCTTCGGCTTCGCTTCCTCTGACAATTTTGTCTGGCAGCATCTGGACATGCTACGTCAGCTGGTAGAATCCCAGGCTGGCTTGACATATCTGCAACTGAAGGAAATCGCCAATCGCTTCACCGCTGGCTTGCAGGCCATGGGCTGCCCTTTGGACATATGGGTTCAGCGGGTGCTGCTTCTACTGAAATTCGATCGGAGAGACTTCCTAGCACGGACCATGGTTGATAAGCTAACGGCGTTGAAGCTGGAGAGGTCAGAATATAAATCTGAGCTGGGGAAGCTGACGCTTATGCTTGATGAACGCCGAGCCGAGCTACAAGGTGCTATTCAGCGGGAAGAAGCTGTGCGGGACCGGATGGCCCTCTTGGAGACGGAGCTCTCTGGACTTCGAGCCGAACTGCAGCAATTATCCTTTATCCGACCGCGGTCCGAAGAGGAGGTAGCCTCGCTGGAGGGACGAGTGATGTCTCTCCAAGACATGTCCATTGGACTTCAGGAGGAGGAGGCGCGCCTTCATGAGCTGGGGCCGCTCCTTATGTGGGTCTTCTGGCCTTCGAGGATATATTCCGGCGGCCATAAATTATCTATCCCTTCTTTTTCTTTTTGTTCTCTTTTGTGATATGGTGTCCCCTCGGGGCCCTTTATGTACTCCCTTTTTAATGGAAAGGAATCTCTTGGCTTCATGCGTCTCCATCTTATTCTGCATGTGGTTTTATCACTTTGGAAGGTGGGGTAGCGGTTTTGACAATCCCTCGTGCGAATGGCTCGTACCTTGGCAGGAGAGCGTCCACCCCTTCAGAGAAAGGATGGGGAACTCGCTCCACCGCGTGACGGTATCCGAGGAGGTGCTTGAACCGAATTTTGTTGGTGGCAGCAAACGTCTTATTGGCCATGTGTGCCGTAAGGGAGACGATTTGCCGGAATACAAATGAAGAGGTCTCATCAGAGTAGACGTATGGTCTAGGCTGGGTAGAGACTATTGCAGATGGGACATTGAAAAGGATATGTGGTTCTCATCAGAACGGACATAAAGTACGAACTGGACAGATTGTATCATTGGCCGGGCGATGTACCGATCAGCCAACGGTTGACTTCATCATCGATATTGAGCTTATATCGATGCAAGGGAAATTTTAGAATAGACGTAAGGTCTAAACTGGGTAGGGTTTCATCATTGATCGGGCGAGGTGCCGGTCGATCAATAGCGAGTTTCATCATCGATATTGGGTTTATATCGACGCAAAGGGATTTCATGAGTTTCATCAGAATAGACGTAAGGTCTAAACTGGATAGGGTATTATCATTGATCGGGCAAGGTGCCAATCGATCAACAGTTGGTTTCATCATCGATATTGGGTTTATATCGATGCAAAGGGATTTCATGAGTTTCATCAGAATAGACGTAAGGTCTAAACCGGACAAAGGATTTCATCATTGATCGGGCGAGGTGCCGGTCGATCAACGGTGGGACGTACGTGACGGTGTAGGTCTCGTCAGGACAGACGTAAGGTCTATTCCAACAGGTTTTATCGTAGGTGGGGCTTGCCAAGAAATGCGTAGGCTTCATCAGGACAGACGTGAGGTCTGAGCTGGATAGGCTTCATCAGAATGGTGATGGGTTTCATTGTCGGTGGGACGTTTGAAAGAGGGTATGTAGATTTCATCAGGGTAAACATAAGGTCTACCCCGGAAGGGTTTTATCATCGGTGGGGAATGGAGCCAACTGACGGACGGAAGGTTTCATCAGTGAAGGGGAGGTAAAGGTAGCGTGCCGGTTGGCATGGAACTTCGAATTACCACATTACTGACCCAAGCGCCCTTTCGGGTTTTCACCGGAGCCAGCCCCCTCTTGCTTTTGCCCACGCACCCTTTCGGGTTTTCACGTGGCGGGGTACCCGATTTTGCCTGCAGTGCCCTTTCGGGTTTTCACCATAGCTGGGTTTTGGCCATTTTTGCCCTTGTTCAGAATGTCCGAACAAGTCTGGCGGGGTATCTCTATTTTTAACCCCATCTTTTTTTATTTATTATATATATATATATATATATATATATATTTGAACTGGGATTTTTAGCACGGATCAGGCGATGTGCTGCTTCATCAGTGGCTGCTCTTATCATCGGTATTGGGTATATACCGATGCAAGGATTTCATAGGCTTCATCAGGATAGACGTAAGGTCTAAACTAGATAGGTTTCATCATTGATCGGGCAGGATGCCGACCGATCAACAGCAGGTTTCATCATCGGTATTGGGTTTATACCAATGCAAAGATTTCATATGTTTCATCAGGATAGACGTAGGGTCTAGATTGGACAGATTTTATCATTGATCGGGCAGTGCGCCAATCGATCAACAGCAGGTTTCATCATCGGTATTGGGTTTATACCAATGTAAAGATTTCATGTGTTTCATCAGGATAGACGTAGGGTCTAGCCCGGACAGGTTTCATCGCTGATCGGGCAGTGTGCCAGTCGATCGGCAGCGAGTTTCATCATCGGTATTGGGTTTATACCAATGCAAGGATTTCATAGGTTTCATCAGGATAGACGTAAGGTCTAAACCGGACAGGTTTTATCATTGATCGGGCAGTGCGCCAATCGATCAACAGCAGGTTTCATCATCGGTATTGGGTTTATACCAATGCAAAGATTTCATATGTTTCATCAGCCCGGACAGGTTTCATCGCTGATCGGGTGGGATACGGACCGATCAATAGCAGGTTTCATCATCGGTATTGGGTTTATACCAATGCAAAGATTTCATATGTTTCATCAGGATAGACGTAGGGTCTAGACTGGATAGGTTTCATCATTGATCGGACAGGATGCCGACCGATCAATAGCAGGTTTCATCATCGGTATTGGGTTTATACCAATGCAAAGATTTCATATGTTTCATCAGGATAGACGTAAGGTCTAAACTGGATAGGTTTCATCATTGATCGGGCAGGATGCCGACCGATCAACAGCAGGTTTCATCATCGGTATTGGGTTTATACCAATGCAAAGATTTCATATGTTTCATCAGGATAGACGTAGGGTCTAGCCCGGGTGGGTTTGATCGTTGATCGGGCAAGGTGCCGATCGATCGACGAGAGATTTATGGCGGGAGGTGAGGCTTATTTAGGATCACCACATTACTGACTCAAGCGCCCTTTCGGGTTTTCTCCGGGGCCAGCCCCCTCTTGCTTTTGCCCACGCGCCCTTTCGGGTTTTCACGTGGCGGGGTACCCGATTTTGCCTGAAGTGCCCTTTCGGATTTTCACCACAGCTAGGTTTTAGCCATTTTTGCCCTTGCTCAGAGAACCTGAACAAGATCGGCGGGATATCTCTATTTTTAACCCCATCTTTTTTATTTATTTATTTATTTTCATTCTTTTATTCTCTCTTCCCCTCTTTTTTTGGAGGGTGACAAGTAGGAATGCCATTAGATCATGATGAGGGATGGCTTGGTTAGGGCGGAGTGCCGCTATACCAAGAAAGGGTGTAGCTCGGCTAGGGCGGGAGGCCGCTAGACCAAGGAAAGGGTATATCTCGGCTAGGGCTGGATGCCACTAAGCCGAAGAAAGGTGGCTCGGCTAGGGCGGAGTGCCACTAGACCAAGGAAGGGTAGCTCGATCAGGGCGGAGTGCCACTAGACCAAGGAAAGGTAACTCGATCAGGGCGGAGTGCCACTAGACCAAGGAAAGGTAACTTGATCAGGGCGGAGTGCCACTAGACCAAGGAAAGGGTAGCTTGGTTAGGACTGAGTGCCACTAATCCAAGAAAAGGGTGTATCTCGGCTAGGGCGGGATGCCACTAAGCCAAGGAAAGGGTGTATCTCGGCTAGGGCGGGATGCCACTAAGCCAAGGAAAGGGTGTATCTCGGCTAGGGCTGGATGCCGCTAGACCAAGGAAGAGGTGTATCTCGGCTAGGGCTGGATGCCACTAAGCCGAAGAAAGGGTGTATCTCGGCTAGGGCGGGATGCCACTAAGCCGAGGAAAGGGTGTTTTGGCCCGATTACTCGGGGAATATTGGTTGTGCAGCATGATACAGCTTGAGGTGTTTACCGTTGAGTGGCGAGAACTGAATTTCCCCTCGATGGTCAACAACTACGTAGGCCCCTCCTTCGTAGACCCATTGTATCACATAAGGACCTTCCCAATTAGCATTCAGCTTTCCTTTTGGGTTGGACGCCATGACTTCTTTTTTCTTGACCATGACGAGGTCACCTTTCTTGAATTCTCGTCCTCTTACGAGTTTATTGAATGCAGTGGCCATGCGGGCCTGATACATTTGGATATTCTTCTGAGCTTGGAGGCGCTTTCCTTCCAATTCAGTCAGTTCTTCTAACCTTCTTTCAGCATTTGTTTGTTCGCCACGGGCCAGGACATATTGGATTGACACTCTGAGTGACGGGACTTCCAGCTCTAGTGGAACCACTGCCTCCGAGCCGTATACCAATGAGTATGGTGAGCACCCTGTAGGTGTCTTAAAGACGGTGCGGTATGCCCACAGAGCTTCATACATCTTTTCTTCCCAGTCATTTTTATTAGAACTGACAACCTTGGCTAACAAGGTGCACAAAGTCTTGTTAAAAGCTTCTGCCAATCCGTTTGCCTGGGGATTGTAGGGAGTGGAGGTTCTCCATTCAATCTTATACTTCTCGACAAGTCGATAGATTTTCTGATTTCTGAAATGACTTCCATTATCAGATATTATTCGGTTGGGGATCCTGAACCGGAAGATAATATTCTGCTTGATAAATCTGGCGACCAGTTCACCAGTCACTTCTCTTAATGCTACAGCTTCCGCCCATCGGGAGAAGTAATCTGTCATGGCCAATATGTACTTATGACCGGCCGAGGAAGTCGACAGTGGCCCGACTACATCAGTTCCCCATTGTGCAAATGGCCAGCTAGGAACTGTAGGGTGCAGAGTTGTAGGTGGCCTTCTAGGCACGATAGCATGTTCCTGACACTTCTCGCATGACTTTGCAAATTTACAGCAATCTTCAAACATGGTAGGCCAATAGTAGCCCAGCTTTTTGATTTCTATCTTCATTTTGGGGCCAGCCTGGTGGGCGCCTGCTGTCCCAGCGTGTATTTCTTTCATCGCTTGCCAAGCTTCCTCAGTGGACAGGCAGCGGAGTAGAATCTTTTTGCGTGCATCTGCCATTATTCGGAATAAAGTTCCATTTCTGAATTCATAGGAATCTTTGATTCTCAGGAGTTTCATCTTTTCCTCCCTTTTCTGTGGCAGCTGTTGGTGCAGAAACCACTGTAGCAAATGCTGTCTCCAATCAGACGCCTGTACTGCGCTGATAGTGGCAACTTCTTCCTCTTCGGGGCACCCTTCTAGCATACTGGGGACTTGCCACCGGTTCATAACAACAATGTTCAGTGTTTCATCTGGCGGGACTGCTAGCGAGCTGGCCAGCTTTGCCAGCGTATCAGCCTGGGCATTATGTCCACGGCCCACATGTTTGAGTTCAATATGATAGAACTTTGACATGAGGCGTACAACTTTCTGGTGATAGGGATTTAGTTCTGGCTTCCGCACTTCGAACTCCTCTTGGACTTATTTTATTATCAACATCGAATCCCCGAATACCTGAAGCATTTGGATACCCATGTTGAGGCTGATATTGAGTCCAATTATCAGAGCTTCATATTCGGCTTCATTATTAGTGCATGGCTTGTTTATAGAACAGGAAGTATGCACAACCTCCCCTTCTGGTGATTTCAGCACAATACCGGCTCCAGCCCGTATTCTGGTCTTTCCATCGGAATCTGCCTCCGTTCTGGATGCTCCATCAAAGAACAGTTGCCACATAACTGGCTGAGCTTGACAGGCCTCGAGTGTCTCATCATCGGGTAATTCAGTCCCCAACATATCATTCTCCGGCGCAGGATGCTCCGCGAAGAAATCAGCCACGACCTGTCCTTTTATTGCCCTCTCGGGTATATATGTGATATCGAATTCCATCAGAATTACTGCCCATTTGCCCAACCGGCCTTTCAGTACTGGCTGAGTCAATATGTATTTGAGTGGATCTGCTGCAGATATCAATCTGATTTCATGTGACAGCATATAGTGCCGGAGCTTTTTGACGGCAAAGACTAGTGCCAAGCATGTCTTTTCTATATAGCTGTAGCTTTCTTCGGTTCTAATCAGCCTCCGACTTAGGTAGTACAGGGCCTGCTCTTTGCCTTCTTCATTTATCTGTGCCAGCATTGCCCCCAGGGAACAGTGTGCGGCTGAGATATACAATATCAAGGGTCTGCCCTTAACTGGTGCCCCCAGTACTGGAGGGGTTTTAAGATATTCTTTCAGCTTTTCAAAGGCCTCCTGACATCCATCGTCCCAGAGGAACGGTACATCTTTCATCATGAGCTTGTGAAAGGGATGACATCGTCCTGACAGATTTGATATAAATCGTCGGACATAAGCCAGGCGCCCTTGCAGAGATCTTAGCTCGTGCAGATTCCTTGGTGGAGGGAGCTCCTGAATAGCTTTAATCTTGGATGGATCAATTTCAATACCCCTATGCCGGACAATAAATCCGAGGAATTTTCCACTGGACACGCCAAAGGCGCATTTCATAGGATTCATCTTGAGTTCATATCTGCGCAACCTCTGGAGTACTATCCTTAGGTCTTGCAAATGATATTCTCTTTTGCTGGTTTTTACCACCAGATCATCAATGTAGCACTCTACCTTTTTGAAGAGCAGGCCATCAAAGATCTTTGTCATAGCTCTTTGGTAAGTAGCGCCGGCGTTCTTAAGGCCAAACGGCATTCTTTTGTAGTGGAATATTCCCTTCGGAGTGCGGAATGCAGTGTGCACTCTGTCTTCTTCAGCAATCCAAATCTGGTTGTACCCGGATGATCCATCCATGAATGACAGGGCTTCATGACCAGTAGTCGCATCGATCATCACCTCAGTGATGGGCACTGGAAAATCATCTTTTGGGCAAGCCTTATTAAGGTCTCGAAAATCAACACATATTCTAATCTGCCCATTCTTCTTCTTTACGGGCACTATATTGGCCAGCCATGTAGTATACTGGTTTTCTTCGACAAAGCCTACCTCAATCAGCTTGTCAACTTCTTTGTTAATCTGATTTATCAATTCAGGACGCATTCTCCTGGAAGGCTGCTTTACAGGGTTAGCCTCTGGGTTTATTGCCAATCGGTGCTGTGCCACATCAGAGCTCAGTCCTGGCATTTCATCATATGTCCATGCAAAACAGTCTCGGAATTCTTTCAAGAACTGTATATATTGTTCCCTGACATCTGGCTCCAGCAGTGCGCTGAGGAATGTTGGCCTTGGCTCATCTGCGGACCCTAAATTTATTTCTATCAGCTCATCGACGGTGGCTTGGCCTCCGTCTTCGACTTCGGGCGGGGCTCCTTGCAAATCAATAAAGTCTCCCGGGATATAATCTTCTTCAGTTTCATGCTCCTCTGCTTCATCATACTGGTCACCAGCGGATGCTGGCGCATCATATAGGGCCAATACTACCGGATCCTGTTCAGTCTGCTCCGAGGGCGAGACTGGTTCAGCAGGAAATTCAGAAGTGGACCCCTCCGTCCTTAGAGGCTCTTCTAATGTGGGCTCCCCTGAAAGGTCATCATTCTGTAGAGCCCGGAATTCCTCTAGGATGCGCCCGAACTCCAAACACTCCTCCAGCTCTCTGGCTATTTGATCTTCATCCGGGGTTCCCGTATCAAATTTTGCTTCAGCCTGGAACAGATCCTCTTTGGAAGATAGGTCCTCCCAGTACCAAGCTTTCTTTGTCTCATCAGATGTCTCTGTTTCTGGCAGGTTGTCTGAGGCTTCATTGCTTATTATGGATTGATAAATGATTTCTTCATCTTCCGAGGGGTATTTGTCATATCCTACCTCGGGAGGATCGTCATGCTAGTAGGAGATAGATATGACGTCTACCTCAGCCTCATAGTATTCTTGGAGGGTATAACCCAATCCTGGGTGTTGAGTGATCTTCCTCATTTCTTTACTATCTCAAGGCGGATCCCACAGTTCCTTGAATGCCTTCTTCTGAGCAGCAGGCTGCATTGATGGCATTTGCATCTTGGAGAACATTTGTGAAACCCGTTGGGTAGTATAATCCAAGCCTGTAATTGGTACCATCCGGTTTGCGGCTTCTTCAGGGGCCATACAGTCTTGATCATCTTCTTCGACTGGCTCCCCGGTGTAGAATATAATAGGAGGCTCGCAGAAGCGAGGGATTTCCATAGTCTTCAGTGGTAGCACCGTTTGGTACTCAAGGCTGACGATGGGTTTAAATAAACCCTACGGCACCTCCACCTGAGTGTACTTTTGCTTCATTTCTTCATCGGCATTATCCGGGTGGACGCTAGGAGGGGTAACCCGAGCAAAGTCACTGGCATAAGAGATGTGAGATACATTATGCTTTTTAACATAGCCCTTTGGTGGCGGTGGAGATCAATTCCTTGCCTCTGTCGCGAGCTTTTTCTGGCTGACCACAGCCTCTTTCCTTTCGCAGTTTTGCGACACCTCGGTATAGTAGGATGCATCGAGCATATGGCACTCGAACACTTAGAAAGGATGCAGATCCGCAAACACCCTCTCTTCTTTTCCTTCATGGCAGTATTTGATGCACTGATGTAGCGTGGATGGCACTATTTGATATTCATGCAGCCACGGTCTCCCCAGCAGGGCTTTATACGTGGTGTTGGAGTCGATCACATAGAATCGTACCACTGTAGTGAGGTCTCCCAACGTGAGGTTGAAATCAGCTACCCCAAGAGGTGTCTCACACTTTTGGTTAAATCCTGCAATCTTCATGTCTCTGACCTTGGTGAGCTGCAGATCAAAGTAATATTTCTGATAGATGCGGTATGGGAGAATGTTCACAGCAGCCCCGGGATCTATCAGTATTCTGCTTATCGGCTGACAGTTTAGGGAACCCCTCATATACAGCGGTCTATTATGGCCAGAATTTGGGATTAGCATATCATCCTCTGTGAATGTGACTGATGGACCAGAATTCACTTCTGTCAAGAGTGCTTCATACTGTGCCGGCGACTGCAAGGCATCAATAATGGCTTGGCGAGCCTCTTCACTCAGAGAGAGGATTTCCCAGATGGAGAACCTGGTAGGGAGCTTCTTTAGCATTTTCATGATCCGGCTTCCCACCCGGATGTTAGACAGTCTCATCTCCTCCACCCAATGGGGTCTTGGAGGTTCATGTGGTGCCTATGGCCTTTGCTGCCCAGTGCCGGTTTTACCCTCTTGATCGGTTTCCCGGGAGGCTTCTTCCATAGTAACGACCCCTGTTTCTGCTAGAGGGTTACTTCCTTTATTTTCTTCATGCCGCTTCTGCTTTCTAACTGCAGTCTGCTGGCATTTATTATTTTTAGCTGAAGCAGTGTGAGCCAGCTGCTCATTTTCCAAACTGGACAAGAATTCCAGGAATGAAGGAGCCTCTTCTTTTTCTTGGTACAAGCTGGCAGGGGGAGGAACCTGGACACCTCGTACCTCTGGCTCGGGGATCTGATAGGGTTGCTCCCCTCTGAATATAATATTATGATTGGCTGGTGGCGGGCGCCCCCATCTTTTCCCAGAACGTGTTGCATGGGCTGAGGTAGAGGCCTCAGCATGGTTGCTTCTAGCGGGGCATTTGATGCTTCATCCTCATCATTCTCCCCGGGCAAGGAAAAGAGTACAGACAGGGTGTTGCATTGTACTGTCGTGACTTTCTTTCCCCTCTTGGACTTGGGCCGTCTCTTCTTCTTCTGGGAATTTGGCTTTGCTGGCTCCTGTCCCCAGAAGGGCTCATTTTCAGCTTTTCTTGTTCTGCCTCTGGTCGCTCTTTCATTTTCAATTCTTCGAGCTGCTCCCAGAGTATACAATCTTTTACCAACAGGTTTTTGGGCTTTCTCTGCTCATATTCATCGAGCTCATTGATATACTGCTGTAGACGCCTGGCTGCAGGACTTACTTCTTTATGTGCAGGTAGGGGAGTTTGTCTCCTCCGGTTGTGAGTAGGGATCCGGATGACTGGCCCAGTCTCAGCTGTATGCCATACTGGCTTTACTGGAGGTGGCTCAGGCCTTGGGGTGACACCCCGAATAGTTGCCCCACTGGTGCTGGCTGCAAGAGTGTTTTTCCTGTTCTTTATGGGCTTCGTCTGCCATCCTTCCTGATCTTTCAGTGGGGTGAGGAGGCAAGCTTCATAAGTATGCCTGGTACATTCTTCAACGGCTTCCTCAGGCAGCTGCTGATAGACTGAAATCATATTGGCGACCATCCTCCAGGGCGGAGGCTCATGCGGATGAGGTGGCTTCACCTGGTAATCACCCAACTGTAGCTCACCCTTTTTGACCATTCCTTCCATAATATCCTTGAAGACATAACAATCTTCAATTGCGTGCCCCAGCGCACGGTGAAATGGACAGAACAGCGGATCATCTTTCTTTGTCGCATCCGCAGGTCTCTTCGGTTCGGGCAATGTTACCTTGTTGAACTTATATGCCCAGTTAAATAGTGCTGATGTCTTATCTTTGGGGAAAGAGTAAGCCCTTCTCATTCTGTCTCTCAGAGAGACCTTATCTTTTCTTTCTGTTGCACCCTCAGGCGGGGGAGCTTCGTCTGCCTCCTTTTTCCCTTTCTGTTGCTCAAAGGTTCTAAAATCAACGGCGTTAGCCTCAGTATGTGATGGCCGTCGGTCATTGGTTTTACCCTTCGAAATAGTGGGAACATTGGCGGTCGGACGCTTGGACAAGAACGTCTCGACTTCCGCTACTATGTTGTTCAGCCGGTCAAATGTCCTGACATCTGCACCGATCATCTTTTCTAGCACCTCTCTCTTGAGGCTCTGTTTACATATCTGCACTGCATCTTCCTGATGAGGAGGTCTTCGACATCTCATGGCTAAGTTTCTCCACCTTTTGATGTAATCCAGTGCTGTTTCATCCTGTCTTTGCTTGGTTGCATATAGCTCCGCTATTGTAATTTCTCTTTCAGTGACATGAAATCTGTCGCGGAATTTTCTTTGCATATCAGGCCAATCAACCACTGATCCAGCGGGCAGGCTTGAATACCATTCAAAGGCTATCCCAGTGAGGGACGAGCCAAAGAACTTAAGCAGATAGGCTTCATCAGCTGCCAGGTCGCCCATAATTGTGGTATAGTAAGCAATGTGCTCCCTGGGAGAGCCCTGGCCGTTGAATTTCTCAAATTTCGGCGGCTTACTGACGCCTGGGGGTAGTCTTTTAGCAGCATACTGGGGAGGATACGGTACTTTGTACACGTCATAGGTACTTACACCATCACCGGTCTTTTCAGACAGCTTCATCTCCACAATTCTTTCAATCATCAGCTTGTGGGCCAGGGCTGGATCTATCTCTTCTGGGAAGAAGTGAGCTTGCTGCTGGCTGTAGGGAGTCGTCATCACAGTTGCGCGCAAGGTGGGCGCGGCGGGCTGCGTCTGAGATGTAGAGGGCTGAGCTGCTGCTTGCTGCAGACCAGGCTGGCTCGGAGCTTTGCCCTTATCAGCTGGAAGGGGATTAGTTGGGGCAGCCATTTTTGCTGAGCTGGAAGTCTGCCCCACAGGTTCGGCTTGCTTGGAGATCGGTGTGGCTTCATGCCTCTCATTTAGCTGTCTTCTGAGAGCACTGATCTCCTGTTGATATCTTCTAAACATCATCTGGATCATGGGATCCAGAGTCGATGGGATCTGTATATCTTCTGAAGTCCCTTCAGCATCATCAACGAAGGGATTGTCTTCTTCTTCTGTTGTCACCACATTGACTGTCATGGTGGTGATCTTGCGGGTTTCCTCATCATTCTTCATCTTATCTTTTGCAGCCTGACCTCTTCTTGTGACGGGGCCTGGTCTGGTAGCCAGCCTGAGCAGTTCATCTGGCTGAGTTGGTAGTATATTCTGCCCCCTGGCGATTCCAGTCATGTTACAGGCGAAGATTTGCATTCTTCCCTTCTGCCTGCAAACTTTTCTTTTTGCCTGGTCAGGGTATTTGAGTCGGTCGAAGACCGATACTCTTTCTTCAGCTTCCTCCCTATACAGGTCTTCTTTATCATATCCGGCCTTGCGGCCTTCTTTATAATCATTTGAATCGGAGGAGGAGGCTCCGAGCATCATTTCTTGAAGGGCTTCTCCTTCTTCTTCATCCACGGTGCCCAGAGCACGGGATAATCTTTGCTGACCGAGGGCAGAGTTCCCCAGGTAGTGGAAGTAGTCTTGGACCACTTGTTTCATCTCCTCTGGATCGTGCCTTCGCGGCTCTGGTCGGAGTATCAATCTTTCCTGGCTTTTCTGCTGATGAGCCAGTCTTGTCATCTGAGCATTCAAATGCTCGGCTTTGGAATATTTAAATATGTCAGCCTGTCTGGCACAGGCTCTTGGTCTTCTTGGAATGGCAACCGTGACTGGTTCGCTCATTCCCATGTCGCCATCTTGGCAGCAGTTGGCAGTGTCATCATAGTTCTTCCTTTGCCATCTTTTGCCTTTGGCCCTGGGATGGGTGATAGTAAGGTCTTCATTCTTTTGATATCTTTTGCCCTTCATCACGGGGCGAGTAGTAGTCAGATTCCTTCCTTCATCATTTTTTTCATCTCTCCTCCCCCGAGCCTTGGGGTAAGCAGCAACATCATCTCTTCTGTAGTTTCTTTCTTCTCTTTTGCTTCCTGCCCTGAAGCGGGTAACAGCATCCTCAGTAGCCTTCTTCTCATATCGAGCTGGGGCCCAGCTCTGAATCTTCTTTGGTCGCCAGACCTGTTTATATTTTGCTGGCTTGGGCGCCAGCGGCTTCCTTTCATTAGCTTCCCAGTTGGTCTTCCTAGCGGCCAGGACGCGGAACCTGTTGTCGGTCTGGACAGTCGGGACAATCCTGTCCGGTCGAACTTCTCTGGGGCAACCGTTGAGGTTCACCCTAACATCTCCCATGATCATTGTCTTCCCAGAATTGGAAAGACGACGCTCAGCAGCAGCATACCGGCTTCTTCGGTTATTTCTCTTTCCCCTCTGGGCAGCAGCGGGAACCGTGTCCCTCCTTTGAACTTGGTGTACATAGCAGGCGACGGCCGTCGAGGTCGTCTTCTCCGGTAAGCCAGCCTTCTTACCAGCAGTCTTCATAGGGGCACCTGCAGCAGTGCCTTGCTCGTCGTTGTTGACCTGCAGAAGGTCGGTGAAGACGAGGCCCAGACAGTTGGGCAGCCCGACAGCAGGGGGCATTGCTCCGAATGACAGGGGTACCGCCAGGTAACCCTCTCGCACATGCATATCGATCGGTTGTTGGCCGAAGCATACATACATAAGTCCAGTAGTCATCTTCCTGAAAATAAGGAAAGCGCACAGGATCAAAAATTTGAGGGGGGCCCGCTGGGCCTCCTATTTTGGCGTAGAGATGAAGGGAGATTACGTCCCACCGGGCGTGCCAGCTTGTGGAACGTGGATCTTATCTTGTTTCATTGTATTATTTATTTATATTTTTTTATTTTTTTATTTGGATTTTTTAATTTATTGATTTATTAGGCGTGCCAGTCACGTGTGTGACGATTTTATTGTGCGCTCGATCTGACTTGGTCAGTCGATTGTGAAGTCCGAGTCGGGACGAGAAGTCCGTCATACCATAAAGACTATGACGTTAATTACGCCCTTCCAAGGAAGGACAACCCTTGATTAAATGCCAAAATAGGAGGAAAGCAGCGGTGAAGATAAGGCTCAGAAGAGACGGGGTTGATTTATTTGCAGAATGCTAAATGGACTAGACAAAGCAGGGGGGTTATTAAGTACGGGACAAATCCGACGGCATATCCCCGCCATCTTGGACTATGCCAAGTGGGAATAGGAAACCACCCATGCAGCGGCAGGGTAGGATCCGTAAAAGATCGGGTATAATAGATCCGGAGTCCGAATAGGGACCGGCGCGACATGGCACGTCCCATGTGGGTGCGGTGCCGCATCTATATCCCCCTTCGAGGGACCATCGGAGAGCGTGCAAGGACATAACTCCGTGGGCCGGCGGGGCTGGGAGAGAATATCACATTTACCCGGTAGGGTATGTATGAATTTCGGCAGCATGTCCCCTCAACTTGGATTATGCCAAGAGAGAATAGGTCATCATCCACGGGATGCCGGGATGACGACCAGATAAGAAGGGCACCGGGCCCGGGGATGTTACTTGTGTCTATCTCATTGGTTAATACTCCTTTGGAACCCATCAGAACGCATATAATAACATGGCTCTTTGAGTTCGTAAGGTAGCAGTGAAATCTGGATCGGAAATGAGGGCGGTAGGGATGCCGGGATGACGACCAGATAAGAAGGGCACCGGGCCCGGGGATGTTACTTGCATCTATCTCATTGGTTAATATTCCTTTGGAACCCATCAGAACGCATATAATAACATGGCTCTTTGAGTTCGTAAGGTAGCAGTGAAATCCGGATCGGAAATGAGGGCTGTAGGGGAGGTCTTCCCCATTAGTGTATCTTCTCAGGGCACATATGATGGTCTCCGAACATCCCCTAGACAGGTGTGTAGGGAGACTAAAGGATTGAAGGATGACAGTGCAGGGGAGGGCCTCGGACTAGGTTTCGTTGGCCAAAGAAGGAGGGTCTCGGCGTGGGTTTCTATTGGCCAAAGGGAGAGCTCTCGGCATGGCTTTAATGGCAAAAAAAGGTGGGAAGCTCCCGGCGTGAGGCTTCTCGACGCGCTCCTCGCCGCGCCGGGAACCCGGCGCCGGGAGGCCACAGGCCGGGAAGGCTGGGGTTTAACCGGGGGGGGTTTGTCGGTTTGCTGAAGGGGAAGGAAGAGGGAGGCCTCTCGACGGCGTAGCTCTCGGCGTGGAAATTAGCACGCCGGGAAGGTGAAAGGGTTAAGGGTTTCAGGGCTTGATTACGGTACTCTGTTTGGGAATTTTCTGAGTTTTCTGGCTCGGATCGAGACCGAATGTGGAGTGCAGGAGGGGGTTTCGTGGATAGCTCTGTTTGAAGGATGCCAAGGGAATTGGAAGGCCGAATCAGTAAGGGAAAAGAGACCATCGTCTATATCCTGTGAAGGGTTTCATCTGTTTGTTGCAGGCCGTCTGGGGGATCAAGAGATGACTGTCTCTGATCCCCTAGACGAGCCCAACTGCATCAAAAAATCGGCGACGGAGGAACTCTTAGCGCCAAAACTCCAGACCCTAATCATTCAAGGGTTAGAATGGAGGGTCGAGAGACTGAGGTCATCGCTTGTTAGAATCTCGCGGGATGGCATTAACCTACAGAGCAGACATATCTTTGTACAGCCAGCAGTTCAGGGAACCAAGAGATTGATGTCTCTGGTTCCTGAACAGCACAAGGGCTCGAGAGAAAACTCGGACTATATGCGGAGGATCTGCCATTGAGACAGGAGGGGAGAAGAAAGTGGAACCCAATAACCCATTAGATAGGGGTAGGGGTCCTATCTTCATCCCCCCTCGAAGAACAGATTCATTCAATCGGCCCTGAAACTCGACAAGTCTAGGCTACTGGACTTTTCAGCCGAGAACTATGTACATGGAGAGAGACGGAGAGCAGATATCTCAATCAATCGATGCCCAAATGGGCCATGTTGATACTTCATTGCGTTGTATCGAAGACTTACACAGATCGTAAAAGAGAAATGCAAAGCAGAGAGGTGGAAATCAAGACCGGAACTCTCCGGCTACATTTGATAAATCGAGAAAAGACTCGCTAGATTACATCAAAGAAAAGAAAAGAAAGTATGGGGGAGGGCGGAGCATTGACTCCTCTCCCTCCCCGGAGCAGCCCACCTGGAGCTTCTTCTTCCTCCTCTCTTCTCAGATATCTCTTCGCTTCTTCGAGTCACTTTTCTTGGGGCTCTCTTTTTCCTTTGGTTTCTGGCTATCCTCTCCATCTCCCCCCTCTTTTTTTATCGAAGGGAAGGGGTTTTATATCTGTCTCCCCCCCTTCTCGGTAGGCCTCATCACGGCGCGCCTCAGCTGGGGCTTCCCGACGCGCAGGCATTCAACCTCTCGGCGCCACCTTCACACAGGCCCACTTGGGTCTTTAGCCACTTTCACAGGCCCACTTGCATCATCACCCAAAAGGGCCCTCCATTGGTGACACAGCTTCCATTGATATCATTGATATGTTTTCATCAGTCCGTAGATAGGGGTTTCATCAGTATTACCATCTGAATGATGACAAAATCGGGTATCATTTTATCGATATCGTTTCCTGAATGGTGACGAGATCGGACATCAGCCTTAGTCTGGGAAGACCTCAGCCGGGCGTATAATCTGTGGAGATGATTCTTCTTCATTGATCTGACTTTGCAAAAGCCTTTACAATCTTCATCTACCGGTACCGGCTTCATCTTTATCTCATATCACATCTGTCAATAAGCCGACATCTGACTTACCCTGACATGTCATCTGTGGATTCTTGGATGAGGTAGTAGTACAGCTCTCATTAAAGTGTGCTAGGAGGTCCCATCAGTCGAGTGACTGCTGCTTTATCAGTGTTGCCGTCTGAATGATATCGGCATCGGGCATCAGCTTGGCCGATAAAGGCTTCAGCCGGGTAAATGGTTGACGGGCTTCATCATTGGTCTTTCACTGTTGGTCTGATCCTCTTTTCAATTGTGCTTTCACCCTTGTTCGTTTTCAAGGTGTCAACACTACCTCGACGCAACCAGGCCGAGGATTTGCATCTGAACGTCACTACATCAGAGCATCATGCAACTGCATCGACGCACCGAGTATTATGCCAGCATTCGCAACATCGCATCGACGCACCACGTCACAATACCAAGCTCGTGACTAACTTAGGTGGATCACATGCCAGCCATCTACAGACTTTTGGCACATAATCCAATCCACCTTACTGATCTTTAGAAAGTTCATAAGAGTTAGAATATTCCTTCTGACACCTGGACCAATGAAATGATTTGGATATGCATCAGATTTTCTGAGTGAAGAATATTTTTCTCTGCTATATATATCAGCCGATCAGAAAAAGAGAAGGTGGCAATTCCCTGCGAACTCAAGAGAAAAAGGCTGCTTTCATTGAGAAAAGAGAGGGAGCCAAAGAGAAAAATCAGAGAGAAGATTTTAGAGAAAAAGAGAAAAGATTAGAGAGATGATCTGAGAGAGGAGGAGAAGAAGAAAGAGAGCAAGATCGAGAGCCCAGATCTGCAGCCCCGTGAGAGCTATATCAGAGTGCAGCCGAGCTTACTTGAAAATCTGCCTGAAGATTGGTCTCGTGGATCAAATCCAGAGCCATCCTGCTCCTTGGAGCTACATTTTTCTTTGGTTTCCGTTGTGTCTTATTTTATTATTTTCCATTTCCATAGTTTTCTTCCGATACCCTATTCAGGGATCGGGTTCCCTCTGTTGTATCAGAGGAAGGGAGATCTTGATATCCGAGTTGTGAGTAACTGGGTGTTACTTACGGTTCCTTTTGATTCTATCAGAAGAAGAGAGGATCATTCCTCTAGTCACTGCATTGTGCAGTGGGTTGATCTCTGCTAGGAGCAGGATCGGTTCAAGGTATTTGTTTCCCTCGGTGTCAAGCTGTGGAATCAGCGGTTGTTGCAGACTGAGTATGCGTTCTTGCTTTGAGCAAGGGAAGCCATACTCTAGTTGGAGTGTGGGGTGGACGTAGGCAGACTGGTGTCTGGCCGAACCACCTTAAAATCTCTGTGGCGTGTTTTTGCTTATGGTGTATTCTTTGGTTGCTTATCGTTTTTACAATGGCATGGGTGATATGCTTCTGAGTTCTGCTATGGCTCCTTGCCATATGCTCATTAGTGTATGAGCTGATCTATCTTACATTTCCTTTATACATTGAATGTTTGAGATTATTTCTGAAAGAACCGCTGGATGCCTTAATTAGTTTTGTTCTGGTATATCAAAAGATGTGGTCTCACATCTTGCGAGAGGAGAGTTTCTGGACTCAACCCTCTGCCTAGTACCAGTGTGAATCAAATTGATGAATGGCACTTAAATTTAATTCAATATCTGATCAGATTTGCCATCATCTGCTAAGTGCCTAATAGTTTTGTTTAGTTTACACCGTTGCCTTCCTCTGAGTTCAGTATTCTGAGATAGAGTATTTGTTTAGTGCTTGAGATGCATATTCAGTGCGAACTACTGAGTATTTGATACTAGTTCTAATCAAGCATCATCGTTGAATTGGTGTCTAACTTGTAACTATATCTGAATGATCAATTGCCTTGAGGATTGATGCTTGATAGAACAGTTATATACATGTGTGTAATAGCCGTTGATTTAATTGACCAAACAAGGTCATTGCTGCGAATGAATCTCAAGTTTTGCTTAAATCTATCTTTGTTGAGAGCAATACTTCCATCTTTGGCTGCTTGCGCTGTTGCCATTCCGGCTCAGCTTGTTTCAAAGTGAGTGTTGTTTTCAATTGAGCATAGTTTTATAAGGGATCTATTCAACCCCCCTTCTAGATCCCAGCTGCGCACCCAACAGGATAGTTGCTCTGTAAGGGACCACACTTCCTCCTGGTCCGCTCGGGCCCGAGAACGGAGTGATGCCGCCTCTGAGCGAAGTGCTTCACGCTTGAAAGTGAGAAGGGCAAGTTTCCGGTCCAGTTCGGTGCGGGCCTTAGCTTCTGCTGCCTTGCCTGTAATACCCCAACATTTTATGAAAAGTATTTTAGAAATTTTCAAGAATTTTTCTGATTTGCTAAAGATTTTTCTAGAAATAAATAGAGTATTAAATGAAATTAGTTTAATTAATACCAAATATTAAGGCCTTATATTTATTGAGGGACCCAGCCCTTTTAAATAAGCCCAAAGGACCTAAACCCAAGCCCACAAGATTTGGCCCATCTTCTAGAAGCCTAAATTTGTATATTTACAGAATTTAGAGGATAAAGTACTATTTATCAAATAATTAAATGGATAAATCATAAAAGAGTTTGAATATTCAAAATTCGGTGCCCAACATTGAAAACGGTCTATCGAGAGACCGCCTCAGGTATAAAACGGTCTCCATATGACCGCTATTTTCCGTCTGATCGCGAACAGTTTAGTAACGTGGAAATCTTGGTTTTCTTCGAGCCTAATCACAAGGGATCGATGCAATCTATTGTCTAGAAGGCTCTAAGATGGATTAAGATCGAATTGATAACCTAATTAGGACTCTAGGGTCGTCCAAATCTTTGAAACCCTAGCCAACCCAATAAATAGCCCTTAAGTACAACCTACGCGACCCTTACTTTTGGCTCGTGTGGAACTAAGGTAAGGAGACATTATTCCAGGTAGGTTCTTTAGAGTATTTTATTTATAATAGTGGGACTAACTACCCTCAAATTTTCATTTTAGGAGATCAAGCCGTTAGGGAGAACAAGGCTTCCAAAGACGCTGGTTTGGCACAAGAAACCCAGGAGACTGTGCGATTGGGCCAGATTGATCAACGAAGTAGAAGCCCTAAACCAGGTAATTAGATAGGGGTTCTTTAGAACTATTTGTTCCTTATAGTACCCTCTTCTTACCCTCTAAATTTCATGGTCATAGGTGAAGAGGATCAGAAGTTAGAAGGCCACGAAGCTACTGATTCGGTTCAGGACAAATAAGAATTAGTGTCAAGTTCCTGCCCAAAATTCGAAGTTCAGAGCTTTGTCTAGAGGTAGGTTATCTCATGATTGGCTCAAACTCAAAGTTAGGAATAAAAGCCCTCTATTTCCACTTGTTGCCATGCATTATACGTAGAGGATTTGATGTTTTCTTGTGACTGCGCAACTAGTTTTTTTTGCATGCATGAGCCTAGCCCTTTAATGAACAAGATATAATTCTTACCTAAATCTTATTCTCCTATGCATATTCTTGGCCCAAATATTCTTCTAGCATGCTTTACTACATGTTTTTCATCGTTCCCATGCATAATATGACTGAGATTAGCCTTTTAGTTTATTGTTTCAAGGCTTCTGTCCGAAGACAGAAAGTGGTCTTACAGGAACCGCAAAGCTAATCAAGCGGCCATTTAAAGGACCGTTTCTCTATCTTCATGCGATTTATCGCGTGATAGCTATTATGGTTTTGGCGGCAAGTTCATGACCGTTTTATGCTAGTCCGATCCTAATATAAAATCTTATGTTATTCACTTTATAATTGTAATTCTATTATGTTTAATTTTCTGTTAAACACATCGTTTCACTGTAAGCATGTTTTAAACCTTATTTTTCATAAAGGTGTAATTTTATGTCAAAAGTTATACTTTTGTAAATAAATAATTTCCACGTTGTGGACATATTTCATGTGGTATTAATATAATGGTTTTTACCGTTGGTTTTAATCGTTTCACTCTCATCTCTTGAGTCATTTTCTTAAGTACATGGCGTATACTCTGGTGTGCGACCATTAGATACACATTGCACATATATGCACATTTCTTGTACTTGTGAACCTCTTCGCCGGATATTCCTTCTGTCGGACTAGGGGATCATGTTTCAAGGCCTCCGTAAGACTCCATGAGCCTGGGATTCCCACTAGGATGCCGAGCTGGTTGTAACCTTAAAACCTAAATTGTCTAGAAAGCACTCATATGATTGGTGTTTTATTTTCCGTACTCTGGTTAATTACGGCCTATAAGAGACCGTCTCTATTACTTAACGGTCTTCCTCAGACCGTTTGGTTCATAAAACGGCCCCCTGGCGACCATTATTCTCCAGAATTCTTCAAGTGTCGACTTTCTTTTCGTTCTGGTTGACACAGATTAAATGCGGCCTTCACTGGACCGTTGTTATCAATTAAGCGGCCTAGTTGTGACCGTTTGCTTCTTAAAACGGCCCAGTGGATGACCGTTTATTTCTGTCTTGTTCTTAACCTAAGGTTTGACCTAGGGGTTGTTGAAATTTTGTTCTTGGATGATCTTAGGATTATCTGGATTCCAAACCTATGTGTAACAAGTTAATGTTAAATTATGGAACTTAATTAATGTACCGTTATGCTTCCGGAATGCCGCTGTAGCATAATGTTCTCTTAATTCTTCTTTGAATTCTTATATCATTTTTGGAACGTTCTATTCCTTGGTTACTTGGTTTTGAAACCTATGATTTGAAATTGAAATTATTGGCCGAAATTATTGTTATCTTGTGGAATTAACTTGATCTATAACTTGAAGATGGAAGAGCGGGCACGGACTGTGTCCAAGGGCTCTACACTAGCCCCATGGCCGAGGGTCGGAAACGTGCTGAAAACCATGGGGTATGATGAATACTGGCGCCGCATTGTGTCGGGTACTTTTTTTATTGACGAGTAAAAAGCCACGAGGCTCAAAATGGAAATTACATGCTTGTTAATGACTTTCTAAGTACATAGCCTTTACCAGGTAGTGTAAGTACTTTCTCGATACATGCTCGTACTTTCTTGTTCATGAAAGGCCAAATGTATATCTACCTAATTAAATCTTGCTCAATTATATTTATTTGCTCAAATATTACTTGTGCAATTACATTGTGTGATTATCTTGCGCTCTGATTACTTGCTTGCGAGAGGCTTACCATGCCGGCTGTTCACGTACCCAAAATTCCTTCCACTGTATTAAAAGCTCGGGGCGTGACATCGCCCCTCTCCGCCCGCGCTAGGCGGTCCATGCTCTCGGCCCCCAGTTGGGCCATGAAGAGACCCCCCTCCATGACTCGATCCGGGAGCACCTTAGAGGAGCAGCGTTGAAACTCATCTCGGACGGAAGAGGTCGCCAGCGATCAACAACAGCCGTAAAGGGATGCCCTGATGGCGAATCGTCTCTGCTGTGGGCAAAAAGTGCTCTTTGTTTGCTTTGGCGATGATGGGACCCCCCCCCCCCCCCGGGGGGGGGGGGGGGGGGGGGGCTCCTCGAGCCAACGGCGTCAGCTCCCAACTCGGTTGGGGGGACCACCTCAGCCTCCCCTCCCTGAGGCTCAACGATGGCCCCCTCGATCAAGGCCTGCCCCACAGGAGGCTCTGTCACCGGGGCCTCGGTAGGGGCGGGAAGGACCGGAGAACCTGCTGGTAGCACTTCAGACGGAGGGGCCCTTGTCAAGTGGGGAACCTTCATCTTCTTTCACCTGCTCTCCTCAGCGAACATGGCCTTCATGGAGGCCAGCATCAGTTGTTGCTCGGGGTCTTTTTGTTTGGACCCCCTTCGCTCTACCTCCTCCCCGGTGAGGGCCCGCTTGCCCTTGTCTTGAGTAGTAGGAGGGCCCTCGATCTCTTGAGCCGCTTGAGGAGAGTTCTGAGTGACCGCGGCCGATTCCTCCACGGCCCCGTCTCCGGATGTGGCCTCGGCTGGCCTATCCTCCCCCACGCCGTGAGTAGTGTCTGGAAACCGAAAAAGAATTTGTCAATGGAATGCTGACAAGGTCAAGAAGTAGACTCGGTTCCCTCGAGCTCTTACCTGCTGCAAGCAAGGGGGCGCGAGTATAGCGCTGAAGGTTAGCCTTGGACATAAGTTCCACGGTCGATTTCCTGCATCGTTGAAGGATTTTAATGCCATCTTCGACCACCTGGGACATCACCGTGGGCCTCAAGGGATTTGCTGAATGCAAGTTTGGCTGGACCGAGAAGTTCCAAGATTGGCCCTTGGTGAACGTTACCCAAAAATATTGGGTCTTCCACCCTTTGGAGATGAATCCCGGGGGGAGAGAGTAACGCAACTCATCCCCCTCCTGGCCTGAAGAAAGAGGAAGCCCCTCCCGCCCTGTGTATGCTCTTTCAGTTCGTAGAAAGCGTGAAAGAGGTCAAGGGACAGGGGAAGGCCGCATTTGCCGCTCAGAACGATGAAGGAAAAAATGAAGGTATAGGAGTTGGAGACCAACTGGACGGGAGCCAGTTGGTAGGAGGCCAATAACTTGACGACAAAGGGGTGGAGGGGGAGATGGAAGCCGCACTTCTAGGCAAGAAGGTAATTACAAAAGGAGCCCCTACGAGTGCTCAAGCTGGACTCATGTGGTTGGCATGGGGAGAAGGCATACCGCTAGGGCAGTCGGAAGTGGACTTCTAGATCCTTCACGTCCACCTCCCTAAGCTCACTGCGATGCGGGCGGCACGATGTCGAGGCGGGACTCCCCGTTCCTTGCTCCACCTCTTGACCGCGGGCGTCCTCACTATGCTACGCCATAGAGGATGTGGGGGGAGATGAAGAAATGCCCGAATCTGAGAAACCTGTAGGGAGAGGAAGCTGTCAAATCACCTCCGCAGCAATCTCTGCGAGCTCCTCAAAAGCACTAGCGATCTCCCGCTCTCTCTGGTTCCTCTCCTAGAACATGCGTTTCCATAAGAACTCACGAAAGCGGGGGAGGAAAGCAAACCCTAACGGGAAGGTGGGAAGGGCGAAGACCAGGAAGCTTTTATAGCCCTGGGTAGCCCTAAGAAAACCACCGTGATTACTCACCGCCTGGCACACCCCCAAGGGGCGCACTCAAACCGGCGCCAAAAAGATATGATCATTGCGCTCGAGCCCCCATGCATTAGGGCAACTGCATTTATGGCCCTGAGAAGTGAGACTGGGACAGCTTACGATGGCCAAATTCCCGCCCTTGCCGAAAACCATCTCTACTCTACGAGCCCATCCTTGGCTAGGGAGTAGGGGGCAAGTGGAGAGGGGAAGATTCACGGCCCACTATGTACGCGGCCCAAATGGCCCATCGAGGCCTGCCAGGCCCAACAAGTGACGGCCCTTGCAGGACCCACTTACAACAAAGCCCCGCTTGCCCAAGGCTCGCATAACCCATCGAGCCTTAGCTCGGTCGCCCGGCCGATGGCCTCCCCGTTTCCGCGAAATGCCTACAAGCAGTTTTACCGAGCCATCCCAAGGTCGGAAGAATATCCCCGGCGGATGCCAACGTGCCTGGGCCCCTGGCCTAGGAAAGGGATGCCCCCCTTTGTCCTTTATGGATTAACTCGGTACCAAGACTCCTGGGTGGGCCAGGGCGAAGTCCTCGCTGCTGGTCCCTATCCAAGCGGAGGTTACGCTATTACCTCGGAGAAGGAAGCCCAATGGGATCAGGAGGAGGTGAGAGTCCTTGACCGAGAAGAGTTCCACTTTAGGACGTAGCCTCCCTCAGGCCCCCATTTCTCCTCTACCCTGAGGAGGGAGCCCGCAGCTATATAAACCCAAAGAACCCCTCTAGAAAGTTAAGCCAACTCTCAGCCACTTCAACTGGTGGAGAGCAATCTCGTGCCCCTCTTCTCTCATGCCCCCCTTTGCATCTCGTTTCTACCACTCGCTGACTTAGGCATCGGAGGATTTTCCCCGGGGTTATAACCCTGGGCCCCCTAATCATTTTTTTCCCTCTTTGTAGAATCCTGTGCTGGAGTGGCTGCACCTCGTGATCACCCTCAATCAGACGGCTTAGGGCTTGGCAGGAGATCTTGTCTCTTTAGGTGAGCATCCAATTAGCTGATCAATCTGTTAGAACACCTTGTGGGCTGACTGAAAATGTTTGTGTAAGTATGGACAGATGCCATTCACCTATTAATTCTCTTACCTTGGGCATAGAACCATCTCACGAGTTGAGCCTTAGCTCCATTATCTTAAGCTGTCCATTCTTGGCCACCATCCATAATGTTATCAATTGGAAATTTAAAATTTCGGACATTTTATTTAGGGGTCTTAAAGCCTACATCAATGTTATTCAAGTCAAGGAAAAATATTTTGTACCTGATGTGGGCCATAAGCTGATGCAATGTAGTGGTGACACGCCACCATCTAAAATCCCTACAGACCATGACCCATTAATTCAAGATGAAAATTTCTACTGGGACCCTAAGTAGGCTATCATACACCGTCTGGCTGAAGACGTTAAACTTAGCGCTTGTTAGGAGGTAACCCAATATTTTTCTTTAAATATTTATTGAGTCATTTTTTGTGTGTGTCTTTAGGACTATATACCGGCCACTCATGCGAACACCCGTGGAGGACTATTTTTGCATGCCCCAGGTTGTACCTTTCCTTCTCAATAAATTCATATTTATATTGTTCTAATTTTATATCTTATTCATGCCATTGAGGACAATGTCACTTAAGTTGGGGGATAGTTATTAATTATTCAAAATCCTCAAAAATCTTCAAAATTTTCAAAAAAAACCAAAATCTTTCATGACAAACATTTCTAACAAGTGCTTCATGCTCATATTTCATGATGAGAATTTTTTCTGAGAATGATAAGATTTAGAATTCCACTTGTGATTGCAGTAAGTAAAAGGGGTGAATTAGTTGGTTATGTCTTTAACAGTTCCCGCAGAATACACATAAAATTTTATTGAACTTACAAACATTTGCACAATAATGAGATGAGTAGATTTCAAGCATGAGGATGACGAGAATTTTGCTTAAGATTTGGGCGATGGTTGATTCTCTGCATAATCATTGAAGAGAAATTGTGAGAAAAAAGTTACCTGCCTGCAAACAAGTGTAAAACACACACACACAAAAACTCTCTCCTTGATTTTAGTAACTAGGCTTGCTTCTCCTAAGACAAGAGTCAAGGTTCGCATTAAACAGTGAAGGGATGTGAAAAAAAAGGCAAAGTGAAAACTACCCAAAGTTAAAGATCTAATTTAAAGTATGTAGAGTTGAAAATCATGTTTAAGTGAGGAGTAGAAGGCTCATGGATCCAGATTGTTTGGTATCTAATAGTTAAGTTATATCACTTTTATACAAAGGGATATATCATTTTGAGTGTATTATGAGGAAATGTCTAAACACATGGATTGATGAACTTTGCTCCTGACACATATTGCTTGAACTTGTAGTATTTTATACTCTAAATTATGATGCTCATCTTCTTGCCATGAAATATGATCTATGAGCTCTTACCAGTCCTGTCTCTATAGTTGTTTGCATTGCTAAGGAACTAGCAATGAGGTGGTAAGATTTTGAGGTAGGTTGTATGTCCCAGTTGAAGAACAATTGAGGAAACCTATTTTGTAGGTGGCGCATGGTTCTCGTTATGCTGTGCACCCCGGAGCAACCAAGATGTATTGCAACTTGAAGAGGCAATTCTGGTGGCTAGGAATGAAGAAGGATGTTGTTGAGTTCATGGCCAGATGTTTAACATGTCAGCAGGTGAAGGCAGAGCATCAACAGCCAGGTGGCACTTTGCAGCCTTTGGAGATTCTTGCGTGGAAATGAGACCATGTGACAATAGATTTTGTGGTCCGTTTGTCGAGGACTCAGGGTGGCTATGATGGTATATGGTTGCTGGTTGACATGTTCACTAAAACTGCCAGGTTGTTATCAATCAAGGTGAGTTGGGGAGTCCAAAAATTGGCCAGATTGTATGGGGAGTGGATTCTTCCTTTGCACGGCATTCCTATTTCTATTGTGTCCGATTGGGATCCCAATTTCACTTTTGGTTTTTGGAGGAGCTTTGGTACAGAGTTAGCCTTTAGCTTAGCTTGTCACCCTCAGTCCGATGGGTAGTCAGAGAGAACTATCCAGACCCTGGAAGATATGTTGAGAGCTTGTTGCCTTGAGTGGCAAGGGTCGTGGATTCATCATTAGCCATTGGTGGAATTTGCTTACAACAATAGCTATTATTCCAGTTTGGGCATGGCACCTTATGAGACCTTGTATGGGCGACCATGTCATACTCCGCTTGACTGGTTTGAGGTTGGTGAGCGAGTTATGACAGGACCATAGGTTGTACAGTAGTGTGTAGAGGTGGTGCAACTGATCAGGCAGAGATTGCAGGCAGCCCAATGTCGATAGAAGAGTTATGCCGATCGGCGGAGGTGACCTCTTACCTTTGAGGTGGGAGACCACATGTTCTTGAAAGTCTCCCCTATGAAAGGTGTGATGTGATTCGGCAAGCATGGGAAGATGAGTCCCTGTTATATTGGACATTTTCTTATTGTGGAGCGTGTTCGCCCAACGGCATATCGTTTTTAGCTACCTCCAGAGATGGATGCAGTGCATGATGTGTTCTATGTGTTGATGTTGCAGAAATACATGCCCGATGATTCTCATGTGTTGGAAGACTCTGTGTGGCTTGAAGTGACACCGGATCTACCTATACCTGAGTACCCTATTCGTATTGAGGATCAGCATGAGCAGCGGTTAAGGAATAAGGTCATACCTTTGGTTAAGGTGGTTTGGCAGCGCCACTCAGAAAATGAAGCAACCTGGGAGCGCAAGGATGAGATGCAACAGCAGTTTCCATATTTGTTTGGGTAAGATCTCCCCTTAAACTGATGGTATTTTGGTGTAAATTTCGAGGGCAAAATTTTTGTAAGGAGGGGAGGATTATAATACCTTGAATTTCGAACTTCCACCTATTAGGCATCTGATCTAATTTTTCATGAATGTTTTAAGAGCCGTGAATTTTTGAGATATTATTTTAGAAGGAATTATGGTATTTTATTAAGATTTCAGAATTTATTTAACTAAATTAAAGGAAAAATGGGCATAATCATAATTTTGGTTTACTAGAGGGCTTCTTGCATCAAGTAAAAGAGAAAACAAAAGCAGAAAAAAGGAAATGTTTAAAAAACCCCCCAAACCCATGTAGAGGGTGACCCCCCTCTCTCTCTCATCCGTTTGCTCCGAGCCCTCCTCGCCCGACTATAGACGGGGTGCTGTGAGGAGATCCGACCGAGCTACGGAGTGGTGTAGGAGCGATCTTGAAGGCGAGATGGCAGTGGTTCGCTTGGTGGGGCCGCATCTCATGGGTGGGGTTGGTTTTTTCCGCAAAGAACCGAGGTAGAACGGCGTGATTTCCCCAAATCAGGTAGGGGGATGGAATCCTTTCACTTCTTATTGTGATTTCCCATGATTTAGTGTTGTTAATCGTATGATAGGATGGTTTGATCGTCGAAAAAATGGGTATGACATGTGTTCTTCCTAAGTTTTTGATGGGAATGTAGAAATCCATGTGTTTCTTGTAGTTTTTAGGGTTAAATGTATGTCTTTTGATGTACGAAAGCATGAACAGGGTTTGTTTTTGTATTTACCCTCATTTGAGACGAGTGGGATGGGGTTTAGGGTAGTTCGCCCATGCTTGTATCAGAAGATTGAATGCGGTCAGTCTTCCGATTGCATTTAGCTTCTGGAAGAGGTCCCAACATGAATAGGGACTACGTCCAAAATGAATGGGGGGCTAGGTCGGTAAGTCTAAATGAGGTGGTCAGGGCGACTGCGTCCAGGATGGACGCGGTCACACGACCGACCACGTCTCTGATAGACACGGTGCTTACCCCAACCACGTTTAGCGAAAAGTGTCAATCGACCCCAGGAGGTCAATCGACTGGTTTCTGACCAGAAATGCTTTTGGGAAATCCAATCGACCAACCCCCTTGGACCGATCAACTGACGCCCCCTGACCCAGTGCAGAAAATGGCCTTTCTGGCCCCAAAAACTTGGTTTTTCACCCCAGAACTTAAATAGAGGTATTTTTGGATAAAATAAATAAGAAATTAGTTATGTAAACCCCGCGAGGGTCATCTCATGGTGGGATGCCCGATGACTTAGTTTAAAACACGTGGGTACATCCTATGGTGGGGAAATGAGAATAGTTTATGATTTTTTGACATAGCAACCTCAGTAGCCTTATGCCTTGCGGACTTAAACTCGTGTTTCGTGCGACGTGCATGTGTTCACGACTGGTGAGACGTTAGTGATTTCATAGTGGGTCCTTACTTGGAGTGACCTTTTTCCCACTAGTCGTACCTTGCTTGGGCACGCGTGTGCCGATCCACTTGGGAGTAGTGGAGAGCTAGACCCGAGAGAGACAGTTTGGGGCTAATTTCTATAAGGCCTCCCACTGTGGCAGCTCGAGTCTGGGCTAGGAGGAAAACCAGCTGGAGGGCCTGACGTAGTGTAGTCAGTCAATGTGTGCACACGTGGTCGGGGACTTCAGACGTGTGCTGATGAGTACGACCCTGACTAGACCCTTGTCTTGTGTTCTGTGTACGGTATCTCAGTTTTCGCTTGGGGCATGTAGGGAGAACTTGAGGCTGTGGACTAAGTCGTCAATGGATGCATCCAACCTTGCTTTTAGTGGGTAGTGCTCCTGTCACTCTAGTGTAGCAACCCTAGTTTGTTACCATTGTAGTTTGGTGTTCGGGCGGCCAAGGTTATCCTATTATACGACATTTGACTCGTGGGTTCCTTTGAATAGCCGTGGTACTCGTGTAACGAGGTTACTTTCCTTTAATTGTTAATTGTTGTTCTTTTGTTATAGTTATTGCTTTGAATTGTTATTCATTGCACCGTGTACTTATCGTTATGAGGTGGGGATCCACAAGACCTCTACTGAGCCAATGAGATGAGGTTCACCCCTTTTTTGTTTTCAGGTGAGGCGCGGCTTACTTGTTGTGAATCTGAGGCTTCACGTGGAGCCGACGTCGGTCAGACTTAGCACCAGTTTGCCAAAGACTGGGTATGCCCCGTGGTCTTGTACCTTTTTAGTTTACTGCACTTACGTATGGACATATAGATTCTGGAGTGTGTAATTGTTAAATTATATAATTGTTTATTTCTTACATTAATCATGTTAAGTATTATTGAGTTGTAATTATTTTAGTTTCTTATACATTGTCACACCATCCCTTTAACCCTTCTGAGCCCCTTGCTCATAGGTGGCGGGCCAGGATCCAAGAATATCGAGGTCTTTCTTGATATTCGGATCTTGGGTCATTATAGAGACAGTCATGGAGGATGCTAGACGAAAGCGATCGTCTGCTCGGACATTCTCTTCTCTTGGGATGTGGACCATCTCGAAGAGAGAGAGAACGATGATGCATCTTCCTTCGCCTTCTCAAGGTACTTCTCCATCGCTGGCTCCCAGGCTTTGAACTCTCCCCGAATTTGGCTGGCAACGAGTAGGGAGTCACTATAAACCCAAAGGTTGGTCGCTTTGAGATGTTTCGCCATGCGGAGACCAGATAGAAAAGCTTTGTACTCAGCCACATTATTGGTGGTCGGGAAGTTGAACCATATGGCGTATTGTAACTCCACCCCTTCCGGCGATAAGAGGACCAAGCAGGGTACATTCAGTGATGAAGTCCATCAGTGCTTGGGCTTTGATCGTCGTCCTCTGGTGAAACTTGATGTTGAATTTCCCTAGCTTGATAGCCCACTTAATAAGCCTCCCCGACGCATATGGATTTTGGAGGATTTGGCATAGGGGCTGGTCAGTGAGGACCGCGACTAGATGGGAGAGAAAATATGGTCTCAGCTTTTGTGCGACCGTAACCAGTGCTAGCGCGAACTTCTCCATCCACGAGTATCGGAACTCGGGGCCCTAGAGTGCTCGGCTCACATAATATACTGGCTTCATCACTTTATCCTCCTCCCGAGCGAGCACGTCGCTCAGCGTGCTCAGTGTCACGAACAAGTATAAGAGTAATTGTTCTTCGTCCCAGGTCTACATGAGGCAAGGACAAATATCACTTGAGCTCCTCAAAAGCTTTTTCGCACTCCTAGTCCCAGTCGACTCTCCCCCTCTTCTCCAGTGACTTATTGGCTTACTTGATTAGTTGGAAGAAGGGGAGGCATCTCTCTGTGGCCCTAGATAAGAATCGGGCAAGGGCGGCTACCCGACTAGTAAGGCACTATTCATCCCTTACCCGTTCTTGCCGCTTCATCTCTAGCACTATTTAGATTTGGTCAGGGTTTGCTTCGATTCCACGGTGGGTCACAAGTAAATCGAGGAACTTACCCTACCTGACTCCGAACACACACTTTCTTGGGTTGAGCTTCATGTAGTACTTCCGGAGCATTGCAAATGTCTCTGTCAGGTCCTCTAAGTGTTCGACCGCTCAGAGACTCTTGACGAGCATGTTGTCGATATAGACCTCTATGTTACGGCCGATATGAGCATCAAACATGTGGTTGATGAGGCGTTGATACGTGGCTCCAGCATTCTTCAACCCAAAGGGCATCCACGTATAGCAGTAAAGCCCATAGTCAATGACGAAAGCAGTTTTATCCTGGTCGGGCTCGTACATGCTAATCTGGTGGTACCCAGAGTACGCGTCTAGGAAGCTTAGCATCTCGTGCCTGACTGTGGCGTCGACCAGTTAGTCGATCTGTAGCATAGGAAAGTTATCATTCGGGGTGGCCTTATTGAGATCCGTATAGTCCACGCACATACGTCACTTCCTGTTGCTCTTAGGGACTAAGACTACATTAGCGACCCAGTCCGGGTTCTAGGTAGGCCATAGGAGTCCCGAGCATAGCTTCTCGCCCACTTGCACTTTTATGATTGCCTGTCGCTCGGGGTTACAACGCCTCCTGCATTGTTGAACTAGGCGACAGTTCGGATCCCACCTCATCTTGTGGGTTATACTCTCTGGCGGGATGCCGGGGAGTTCGTACTCAGGCCAAGCAAACACATCTTTATTCTTGATCAGGAAGCTCTTATAGTCTTCCTTCTCTTGCTCGGACAGCATGGCGCCGATGCGAAGAGTTCTGCTTGGATCTTCCCCCACTTGGATGAGGTAAAGGTCCTTGGCCGGAGTGCTCCCGCTAGGCCCGAGATCCTCTATCCTTGCCTTCTTCTCGGGGGGAGCCTCCTCGGCTCGCCTTTCTTTGGTGGAGATCAGATTGCACCTTTATGATTCGCCATGGTCGCCTCAAACCTCCTCTACTCTGCGGGGAGTAGGGAACTTCAATTTCTAATGGTAGGATGAGGGGACGGCTCTTAGGGTGTCGAGGATGCCCCTGCCTATTATGGCATTGTACCTAGTCATTTCGCGTACGACTGTGAAGTCTGCCAAGAACGTTGCGTCTCTGGGGGCAACCCCAAACGTCATCGGCAGGGAGATGCGTCCCTTAGGGAGGACGGTTGTGTCGGAGAAGCCGTATAGGGGTGTGTGCAATAGTATTATTCGTGACAGATGCATACCCATGAGAACAAGGCAATCGTATGAAATTACATTGGGGCCACTTTCATTATCAACGAGGATCCGTCGTACAGTACATTGGTTAATGGTCGTCGAGACCACAAGAGCATCGGAGTGGGACAGGTCACGCCCTCCAGATTGTCATATGAGAAGATGATTAGATCCTTGAGATGATCCCAAGAAGGTGGAGTCGCGACGGCTCTCGTTGTCATGATCCATGGAGTTTACTCCGGATGTGTACCTACGACGTCTCCTGGAGCTATCCCCGCCCGATGCCAACCCTTCATAAATCATCACGATCTCCTTTCCATTAGGTCAATTGTCGATGGGCGGAGGGGTCCGATCTTGCTGTCGCTTTTCTGTTGCCTTGGCAACAAATTTATCGAGGAGGTCTCACGGAATGAGGTCCTCGATTGCATCCTTTAGTTGGATGCAGTCGGCCATGTTGTGACCGTGGTCGCGGTGGAAGCGACATTATCTCCACTTGCTCCTAGTCCTCGGGTTGGACTTCATCTTCGGAGGCCAACGAGGATAGGGCTCCTCCCGTATTTCCATAAAGATCTGCTCGGGGGGAGCCGTCAGGGGTGTGTAAAGTTGATACTGGCCCCTATCACTTGTCTCTGGGCAGTTGCGACGTTCTCGATTACGCCACTCTCGCTTGCTCCGCCCGTCCTGTGGGGAGTCGGTGGGTCTCTTCTTATAATATCCCGGACCTTTCGGATCCTTATTTTTGGGTCTCGGATCTCTTTTCTCGGAGAGTCTGACTCCGTTGTGTCCGGAATTATGTTTCGGACATCTTTTGTGTTCAGATCTGTGCGATTCGGATCAGTTTCGGAGGCCTGGAGCGTGTTCCGCGGCTTTTGTCGCGTATTTTCTGATTTCTGTGTGTGTGTTTCGACAAAACCTGCAGAACCCCGTAGCAGGTGAACCGAGTCGTTCACCTACTCAGGAATGGTACCACAGCGATCAGCGCGTTCCAACGATCGCGGTAGTATATTTTTCTATTTTTTTCATATTTTTTAGATTTTCTAGATTTTCTATATAAACCCCTATTTTCTTTTTCTTTTTCCCTTTCTTCTTCTTTCTCCTCTTCCTTCTTACTCCCGTCAGTGACCGCCCCCTTCCTCTCCCTCTTCGTCCGACGTGACCACGGCGGCACCCCCCTTCGGCTGCAGGCGGCGATGACGGCGGTGAGGCGATTGTGGCGGCGTGCGGCTCGTGGGATTTCGTGAAGGAACGAGGGTTCTAAAAGCTTCTTCTTCGCGTTCGGTGGCGTTTCGGCGGAGCTCATGCTCCATTGAGGTAGGGAGACGAATCCCCATGCTCATCCCGTCGTCCCCTGTGATTTGTAGGTTGAGGAGAGGTCGAGAGGGGCATTTTTGAGCCGGGTAGGGCAAAATCCATGTTTTGGGGGTTGTGTGCCGATCTACCGTTTCGTCGCGTTTCGGACCGATTCGAGGGCGTAGATGCATGTTAGGGGCAATAGGGGAGCTTCCACTTTGTTTTCCCCCTCATCCGTGGATGATCAGGGCGTGGAACGGGTTTTTGGGTTTGTTCCCGCCGGCCCGTTCTCGGGACGCTTTGACAGTCCTTCCAGTGACCACCAGAGCCTTTGGTGGCCCAGGGTAGGTGCGCCAGAGCCTGTGGCGGCCCAAGGTGGGAGCGCCATAGGGCACTATTTTGTCAGTAGCTCCCCAGGTCTTTTGGCGACTGCACGATAGACCGCCAGAAGATGTGGCGGCCGAGGGTCAGACCGCTAGAGAGTGAGTTGACCGTTGATTTCCAACTGTTGGGAGTTTTTGGGGTGTGGCAGCCTAAGGTACGCCCGCCACATCCATGTGACGGCCCTATATAGGATCGCCATTTCCTTTGCAACCCAGGGTGTGGCAGCCCATTGTTGGACCGCAACAGTCCCTGTGGCGGCCCAATGTTGGACCGCCAGACTCTGTGGCGGCCCACAGGAGGACCGCCAAAGATCTATGTCTGATTGGAGTTACGTTTTGCCGATTCGAGTCCTATGTGAGTGGATCTCGATCTACGTGCTTACCTATGGTCTGACTGATGCCGGGCATCATGTGGGGGCCACACGTGAGGGTGCCGTGGGATCCTGGGAGTTGGTGTTCTAAGCTTATGTCACTGTGAGTCGGTGTCGGTACAAGGAGCGGCCCTTGTACTTTGTCCGGTTTCGACGTTGCTTTCCGTTGACTAGAGAGTCTACTCCTTCAGTGACCCTCCACTAGTCGTACCCTTCCGACACGCGAGTGGTCCCACCAGGGAGTGGTGGCGAGGTTACCCTGAGAGACGGTTTGTAATGCCCTGCTATTTTATAGCATTTTATTTGGTTGTATAAAAAAAATTGTGTATGTTTAAATGCTTAAATTACATATTTTATTATATTTATTTTCGACATAAAAAAGGGGAAGTTTAAAAGTTAAAGAAAGTGAAGAAAGGAAAGAATCTAATAAATAAAGTTTAAAACAAAAATTATAGAAGGTTAATGATTTTATAAAAAATTTTAAAGGGTTTAAAAAAATGAAAGAAAGGATGCAAATATAAATATAAAAAAAAGAGAAGGTTAAAATTAAAAAAAATAAAAAATTAAAAAAATAGTTGAGGTCGGCCGCGGGCGGCCGCCCACGCGGGCGCGCACGCCGCCCCGCCTTCCCCCTTTTGACTGCCTCGATTGCGGCAGTTATATATAAATTTTTTTTTTTATAATTTAGTTAATCTCATTAGTTCTTTAACTTCTTTAGTCAAATAACACATGCCTTATATAAAAAAAAAGAAAAAAATATAGGATAGTCAAAAGAGGTTAGGTGAATTGTTAGGTGGGGTTTGAATGTCAAATGTGAATTAAATAATAGTAATATAATTTATTAAATCTCCACCCTTAATTTAAATGAAGGGTTAAGATGGGTTAGGCCAAAACTACTATAAATAGAGGGGTAAGGGGCTTCATTTGCATCCTTTAGAAGTTGGGTATTTGAGGTGCTGAGGAGAAGGTCCAGAGCCTATTAGGGAGGTGCTAAAGCATCATTAAGGTAAGGGATTAGCATTTTATCCCATTGACTAGCATGGATTAGCATATTTAGATTGGTTTAAGGTGTGTAATTAGTATCTATATAGGTAGTTAAGTGCATAGATCGTTATTTCATGATCTGTGATCATATCTTAGTCGGATTAGTATTAGATCATTAATATTAAGGCATATAATTAAGGATAAATCAAGTGATTAATGTCTTATAATTAACAACGGTGTAAGATAAACTTAGAAAATTTTCAGAATCATGAAATTTGATGTTATAAACTTTCTGTAAAAATGTGCATGGCTGATTCAATTTATTATTACGTTTATGAATATTTTAATATTATCTTTAATGTGTTCAATTATACAAAAATATTAAAGGGATCATATTAAATCACCTAAAATTTTAAGAATGCATCTTACTGTAAATTTCATGTGTAGAACATTTTTCATGATTTCTGGATCTCGGTATTTATTTTAATGAATTTTCATACATGATAAGATATATAAATAATTATATAGAAATTACAGAAATTAGAGATCATGTTCACAAAAATCTTAGAATTTAACAGAAAGGTTCTTACATTGCGTTTGTTGTATTCTGAAAATATCAATAATTATTGATGTCTGTAAGTGATATTACATAATTTTTGATATTTATTAGAGATATAAAATTATGGGATAAATAGAAATACTATATGGAAATTCTTGAAACTTTACCAGAATGTTAAAATGCATGTTAGAACTAAGTGATGAAATTTTCACCTTATTCTGATAACAGAATCTTTACTAGTATAATTACCCATGTTTAAATAAATGATTAGAAAATTGAATAAATATTAATACTCTGTGAAACAATTCTGAGAATATTACAGAATTGATATAGAGTACTTTTCAGTTAGTTTTCAGTATATTTTGGTCATTGAAAGTGTTCTGGATAATTTTATCTATTTAAAATCTATTATTATAAATTATTATAAATTTTAGAAACTGATATAAAATTTTATAAAATAGACTTACCGAATGAAAAATGATGAAAATTTTTATGTATGACACTTCTGTCTGAAACAACATTCGTAAATTTTTATAAATTATCTGATCATTTTGGATATATTTAGTTGATTTATTACTCATGATATATTTTTTTGTTACTCAGTGTGAAAAATAGTAATACAGTGTGAAAAATAGTAATGCAGTGGGAAAAATAATAAAAAGTTTCAAAATTGGTATTTCTGTTATGGATGATGGTTTGACAAATTATGGTGATTTTTTAGAGTGTTGTGAGTAAATTTAGATAATTTTCCATGTATAGGAAAATTTATACAATTCTGGAGAAATTTAAATTCCTACATGAAAATTTATGAAAAATTTTCTCTATAATGTTACATGTAAATGTGATTTGCAGTAAAAATTTGATTTATTTCAGAACATAATAACTGAATTTAGTTAATTTATGATACATGTTGAAATAGATGTAATTCTAGGAAAATTCAAATTACTGCATGAAAATTTGTGAAAAATTTATATGCAATGTTACATATAAATATGATATGTAGAAAAAGTTAAGTGATTTTCAGATCATGGTAGCTAAATTTAGTAAATTTTTGATACATGTTGATATACAAGTAATTATGTAAAATTATAAATTCTGTCTGAAAATTGATGGAAATTTTATGTTTGGATTCTTTCTGTAAATATATTGATTCCTTGAAATTTCAAGGCATTCTTATACATGTAAACAGATTTAGTAAATTTTGATATATAGATATGTCATTATATTTGAATAACTTGAAAATTTCAGAAAAAGAAAAATAATTTTCAGTATTGGTATATTAATATTCACAGCAAGAATATTGAGTGGCATGTGTCCATTTCATACAAGTCATATTTATATTTTTACCGTACTGTTAGTAATGCCAAATGGACACTGCCACCATAGGGGGAGACTGGAACCAAACTATAGAAATGCCCCTATGGGGAGGTTCACACTGTACTGGACCCGAGGGTAATGGGGATGAAATCCTAGAGGTGGACAAGTACCACTGGTTAAGGTGGAGAGGACTTCTCCCGGTTCTGCGCAGTAACCAAGACTCATCACTATTTACCTAGGTGATCGAGTACCGACTGACTGTCCTTCTAGTGGTGGTTTGGGCACTGTGTCTGGCTATTTATACCACTGTTATTGTTTATTGAACTGAAATTGAACAACTGATACTGCCTACTAAATTGATACTGAATTACTTTTACTGTTCACTGAGTCGTTATTTATACGACTATTACTGTTACTGAATCGATATTGGAACTGCTTTTACTGTTCACTGAAACTATTGTTATTACTCATTTAACTGATATTGAAATTACTGTTGTTGCATTTTTACTGTTACTACATGGTAATTATTCACTGTTAATGAATCTCTAGTATATCGAATGGTGATTTGGAAAAGGGCAGATTATATAAGTCTGAATCCTATCACTATGCGTGAGACTACTCCGCCTAGTACTGGAATCATTCTACTGGTAAATGAACTGAATTACCTTGCATAGTAATATTTACATATGTTAATTTATCAGTGATAGAATAGAGTTTTATTGTACATGTTTTATTTGTAAAAGGTTAATAGGATGACTTATGATCACTTTGTAAAATGAAATACCGTAAATCACTTTAGGTGTGCTCTTACATGTTATGACTGGGGACTATGCTAGTCTCTAACTGGGTCTATTCGTAGATTCACCCCGTTGAACATTTTCAGGAGAAGCGGTAGAGGAAAGCGAGGAGTGATCTCGCAGTGTTCTGACCGCGGCTTGGAGTTACTTCGAGTATTTATCTTAGGTAGTTGTGTTATGAGTTGTATTGGTTATGTTAGAAAATAAAAAGTGTGTGAAATTTGGATTTGTAATAAAAGACTTGTGAAATTATTATCTTTATTTCTATCTATGTGGATGTAGTCATTTGACTGTAAGCTGATGAATTAAGTATTTTCATTTCCGTTGTAATGATATCTCAGTGTTTATGTGTAATTCTCAATCGTAATCGTACCGCTTGGGTTGTTCCCACTATGACGTCTCGATCGGGATCCGATGCGAGTTTTTACGACTGGACCGGGTTCGCGAGTCGGGACGTCACAGAGAGTGGTATCAGAGCCCAAGATTGAGAATTTACATAAATGGTCATCAGCTTAGTCCACATTCTAAAAATCCTAAATTAATAAAGAGTTATGATGAAAACTGAACCGAATATTGTATTGTCAGACTATGGCGGGAGGAGGTCGTCGTGCAGCTCAAAATGACAATACTCAGGAGGAGCCGAGAGGACCCCCAGCTCCGCCCCCACCACCTTTGGTGGACTATGGAATGTTCATGCAAGGCTTGGTTCAAGCTATGCAGACCCAGGCGCAGACGCAGGCGGCACTTCAGGCACAACTCTAGACTCAGGCAGCATCACCCCAAGAGTAGGCTGTTGGAGGGGTGACCATGATGGAGAGGTTTCGACGGATGTCACCACCCTCTTTTAAGGGAGAGAGTCAACCAATCATGACTGAAAACTGGCTCCGCGAGATCGAGAAGATCTTCCAGGTCATCCGGTGTGCAGATGAAGACAAGACAAGCTTGGCGGTGTACATGTTACAGGAGAGAGCAGACGTATGGTGGGCGTCTGTGCTACGGAATCAACCAGACAGACTGGAGCATGAAATTACATGGGAAGAATTCACGGAGCTATTCACGGCAAAATATATACCGGAACATATTCAAGACAAGCTGGAGCAGGACTTTCTGGCCCTAACTCAGGGGTCGAAGACCGTGCTCGAGTACGAAGCAAAGTTCACGGAATTAGAAAAATATGCACCACATATTGCTACAGATGAAAGGAAGAAGGTGAAGAAATTTGTGGCGGGTCTACGACCGTCGCTTCGGACCCGCCTAGTTGCACTAGATCTGACTACTATGGAGGCGGCTCTTGGCGCGGCATGCCGTCAAGAGAGCGACATGGAGTTATATCAGGAGGAAAAGAGGACTTCAACAAAAAGACCATCGGCACCCTTTCACTGGAATGACAAAGGCAAAAAGGTGATGAGCAATCCGTCACGACCGTTCGTGGCAAGGAAGATCACACTACCATTTTGGGGCAGCAACAAACCAGAATGTAAACAATGTGGCAAGCGACATGGCGGAGAAGTATGCTGGATCGCCACCGGCAGATGTCTCCATTGTGGCGAGAAGGGCGACATGATTCGGGATTGTCCGAAGATGATGCAACCTATTGCGGCTCGGCCAGTAGCAGCAACAGCAGCTCCAGTGGCAGCCAGACCAGCAATTGTAGCAGCCAGACCAGGAGCAGCGAGACCCGCGGGGAGACCCCGAGCGCCAGCTCGGGTATTTGCACTTGCAAGAGAGGATGCCGAGCAGGTGGAGGATCTCACAGAAGGTACTATTTCTATCAATGATCTTCATGCTAGAGTATTGTTTGACACCGGTGCCACACATACTTTCATCTCTGAGAAGTTCGCTAGTCAATTGCATGAAGAATTTGGAATTGAATCAGTAGAACTAGACGTGCCCCTGTTGGTACACACACCTGCAGGAGCAGTGTCTACCAAGAGGCACATCCCCTCACTATCAGTCAATATAGAAGGAAGAACTCTGCCTGGTTGTTTTTATTGTTTACCTATGCAAGACTTTGATGCTATCCTAGGACTGGATTGGTTAGAAGAGCATTACGCTCTGATAGATTGCCGAAGGAAGAGAGTAATTTTTTGCATCCCTAGAGAGAAAGAGTTTTCTCATCCCTTACTGAAGCATATGGCTGGGAAGAAGTTAGTAGTTTCAACAATGAAGACTGTGCGAATGTTGAGGAAGGGCTACGATGCATTCTTGGCAAGCGTAGTCACGAAGTCGGATGTTGATCAATCACCGACTATAGCAGAGATCAAGGTTGTTCGGGAATTCCTAGATGTGTTTCCAAAGGATTTGCCCGGGTTACCACCTACAAGGGAGTTAGAGTTTGCCATTGATTTGTTACCTGGCACAGCACCTGTCTCTAAGGCACCCTCCAGAATGGCCCCAGCAGAATTGTCAGAGTTGAAAAAGCAACTTCAAGACTTGTTAGACAAGGGGTTTATCCGTCCAATTTGTGTCATCATGGGGAGCTCCAGTTCTATTTGTAAAGAAGAAGGATGGTTCTCTTAGGTTATGCGTTGACTATCGCAAACTTAATGAGGTGACCATTAAAAATAAATATCCTTTACCCCGCATTGATGACCTGTTTAACCAGTTGCAAGGAGCCACAGTGTTCTCAAAGATTGATCTACGTTCGGGATACCATCAATTGAGGATAAAGAAAGAAGACTCATCCAAGACAGCGTTCCGGATGAGATATGGTCATTATGAATTCTTGGTGCTACCTTTTGGTCTAACAAATGCCCCTGCTGCTTTTATAGACTTGATGAATCGGGTGTTTAGACCTTATCTTGACACCTTTGTGGTTGTCTTTATTGATGATGTGCTGATATATTCTCCTGATGAAGCTTCGCACCGGGAACACTTGAGAATCGTCCTCGAGACGCTAAGAGCTCATGAGCTGTATGTTAAGTTCAGCAAATGTGGCTTTTGGTTGACGGAGGTTCATTTCCTCGGGCATGTAATCTCAGGCAATGGTGTTGCCGTTGACCCAGCGAAGGTCCAGGCGGTTCTGGAATGGGAGACTCCTAAATCTCCCACAGAGATTCGAAGTTTCTTAGGGTTAGCTGGTTACTATCGCCGCTTTATAGAGGGATTCGCATCTCTGGCGGCGCCACTAACCAAGTTGACCCGAAAGGGAGTCAAATATATATGGTCTGAAAGCTGTGAGAAGAGTTTTCAAGAGCTGAAGGCTAGGCTAACATCGGCACCTATTCTTATTTTGCCTAACAATGAGGATGACTTTGCCATATACTCTGATGCATCGAAGGTTGGGTTAGGCAGTGTATTGATGCAAAATGGAAGAGTGGTCGCTTATGCTTCTCGCCAACTAAAGGAGCATGAGCAAAATTACCCGACTCATGATTTAGAATTGGCTGCAGTGGTTCACGCATTGAAGATCTGGCGTCACTACCTTTACGGCGTCAAGTTCGAAGTGTTCACTGACCACAAGAGTCTGAAATACCTATTTTCTCAGAAGGAGTTAAATCTAAGGCAAAGAAGATGGGTCGAATTCTTGAAAGATTATGACTTTGAATTACGATACCATCCAGGAAAGGCAAATGTAGTAGCCGATGCTCTCAGTAGGAAAAGAGTTATGATGCAGCAAGACTGGAAGATGATCGAAGATGCAACGCAACTTATGGCTGTGATCGAGCCTCAGCTATGTCAGGCATTTGTGTCTCAACTGACCGTTCGGTCAACAGTGCTTGACAAGGTGATAGGGATGCAAAAAGATGATCCCCAGCTGCAGGGATTGATCGGGAAGACTGGCTTTGCTCGTGATGAAGATGGAGTGATTCGGTTTCAGCACCGGATCTGTGTACCTGATTTGGCCGAACTTAAAAGACAGATTCTGGAGGAACCTCACCGGTCAATTTTCTCTATTCATCCAGGAGGTGGTAAAATGTACCAAGACTTGAAACGGTCTTTCTGGTGGCAGGGAATAAAGAAGGACGTAGCTGACTTTGTGGCTAGATGCTTTGTTTGTCAGCAGGTAAAAGCAGAACACCAAAGGCCATCAGGGCTAATGCAGAAAATGGAAATTCCTCAGTGGAAATGGGAAGCAATCACTATGGACTTTGTGACCGGGTTACCCAGATCAGTGAAGGGCAATGACTCTATATGGGTGATCGTGGACCGATTTTCAAAGTCTGCACATTTCCTTACTATGAAGGTGAAGCAATCGGTGGAAAGTTTGACAAGATTATATGTTGATAACATTGTCAGACTTCATGGGATTCCAAAGTCGATCATCTCCGACAGAGATCCCCGGTTCACATCTAGACTATGGCAAGGGTTGCATGAAGCTTTTGATTCGCGGCTCAAACTCAGTTCAGCTTTTCACCCGCAAACTGATGGCCAGTCCGAAAGGACGATTCAGACACTGGAAGACATGCTTCGGGCTTGTGTTCTTGATTGGAAGGGCGATTGGGAGCGACATCTACCTCTCGTGGAATTCTCTTATAATAATAGCTTCCACGCGAGTATAGGCATGGCACCATTCGAGGCACTATATGGTAGACCTTGTAGGTCTCCGTTGTGCTGGGAGGAAACATGAGACATGCAGTATGTGGGTCCAGAAATTGTCTAAGAAACTACGGAAAAGATCAAGCTGATCCAACAAAGACTGATGACAGCACAAGACAGACAGAAGAGCTATGCTGATAACCGCAGAAAGGAGCTATCATTCGAAATTGGTGATCACATCTTCCTCAAGGTGTCTCCGTCACAGGGAATCGTTCGATTCGGCAAGCGTGGAAAATTAAATCCACGATTCGTCGGACCATTCGAGATTCTGGAGAGACTAGGGAATGTGACATATTGGCTGGCTTTACCTCCGTCTCTGGAGGGAGTACACCCGGTGTTCCACGTGTCCATGCTGAGGAGGTACGTGCATGATCCGGCACATGTAATTAGTTCTGAGCAGATGCAGTTTCAGCAGAACCTATCTTATGAGGAGCATCCTGTTCGAATTCTTGACCGCAAAGAGCAAGTGCTGAGGACTAAAGTCATCCCACTGGTGAAGGTACTATGGAGGAACTTCTCGCATGAGGAGGCCACGTGGGAACCCGAGGAAGCGATGAAGAAGAAGTACCCTCATCTGTTCGGTATGTGATCTAATCCGAACTTCGAGGATGAAATTTTCTTTAAGGGGGAGAGGGTGTAATGCCCTGCTATTTTATAGCATTTTATTTGGTTGTATAAAAAAAATTGTGTATGTTTAAATGCTTAAATTACATATTTTATTATATTTATTTTTGACATAAAAAAAGGGGAAGTTTAAAAGTTAAAGAAAGTGAAGAAAGGAAAGAATCTAATAAATAAAGTTTAAAACAAAAATTAGAGAAGGTTAATGATTTTATAAAAAAATTTAAAGGGTTTAAAAAAAATGAAAGAAAGGATGCAAATATAAATATATAAAAAAGAGAAGGTTAAAATTGAAAAAAAAATAAAAAAATTAAAAAAAAAGTTGGGGTCGGCCTCGGGCGGCCGCCCACGCGGGCACGCGCGCGCACGCGGGCGCGCGCCCGCACGCGGGCGCCGCCCCGCCTTCCCCCTTTTGACTGCCGCTATTGCGGCAGTTATATATAAATTTTTTTAATATAATTTAGTTAATCTCATTAGTTCCTTAACTTCTTTAGTCAAATAACACATGCCTTATATACAAAAAAAAGAAAAAAATATAGGATAGTCAAAAGAGGTTAGGTGAATTGGTAGGTGGGGTTTAATGTCAAATGTGAATTAAATAATAGTAATATAATTGATTAAATCTCCACCCTTAATTTAAATGAAGGGTTAAGATGGGTTAGGCCAAAACTACTATAAATAGAGGGGTAAGGGGCTTCATTTGCATCCTTTAGAAGCTGGGTACGTGAGGTGCTGAGGAGAAGGTCCAGAGCCTATTAGGGAGGTGTTAAAGCATCATTAAGGTAAGAGATTAGCATTTTATCCCATTGATTAGCATGGATTAGCATATTTAGATTGGTTTAAGGTGTGTAATTAGCATCTATATAGATAGTTAAGTGCATATATCGTTATTTCATGATCTGTGATCATATCTTAGTCGGATTAGTATTAGATCATTAATATTAAGGCATGTAATTAAGGATAAATCAAGTGATTAATGTCTTATAATTAACAACAGTGTAAGATAAACTTAGAAAATTTTCAGAATCATGAAATTTGATGTTCTAAACTTTCTGTAAAAATTTGCATGTCTGATTCAATTTATTATTACGTTTATGAATATTTTAATATTATCTTTAATGTGTTCAATTATACTAAAATATTAAAGGGATAATATTAAATCACCTAAAATTTTAAGAATGCATCTTACTGTGAATGCCATGTGTAGAAAAATTTTCATGATTTCTGGATCTCGGTATTTATTTTAATGAATTTTCATACATGATAAGATAGATAAATAATTATATAGAAATTACAGAAAAATTAGAGATCATGTTCACAAAAATCTTAGAATTTCACAGAAAGGTTCGTACATTGAGTTTGTTGTATTATGAAAATATCAATAATTATTGATGTCTGTAAGTGATATTACATAATTTTTGATATTTTATTAGAGATATAAAATTATGGGATAAATATAAATACTATATGGAAATTCTTGAAACTTTACCAGAATGTTAAAATGCATGTTAGAACTAAGGGACGAAATTTTCACCTTAGTAAGATAACAGAATCTTTATTAGTATAATTACCCATGTTTAAATAAATGATTAGAAAATTGAATAAATATTAATACTCTGTGAAAAAATTATGAGAATATTACAGAATTGATATAGAGTACTTTTAAGTTAGTTTTCAGTATATTTTGGTCATTGAAAGTGTTCTGGATAATTTTATCTATTTAAAAGCTATTACTATAAAATATTATAAATTTTAGAAACTGATATAAAATTTTATAAAATAGACTTACTGAATGAAAACTGATAAAATTTTTTATGTATGACACTTCTGACTGAAACAACATTCTGTAAATTTTTATAAATTATCTGATCATTTTGGATATATTTAGTTGATTTATTACACCTGATATATTTTTTTCTTACTCAGTGTGAAAAATAGTAATACAGTGTGAAAAATAGTAATGCAGTTGGAAAAATAATAAAAAGTTTCAAAATTGATATTTCTGTTATAGATGATGGTTTGACAAATTATGGTGACTTTTTAGAGTGTTGTGAGTAAATTTAGATAATTTTCCATGTATAGGAAGATTTATACAATTTTGGAAAAATTTAAATTCCTACATGAAAATTTATGAAAATTTTTTTGTATAATTTTACATGTAAATGTGATTTGCAGTAAAAATTTGATTAATTTCAGAACATATTAACTGAATTTAGTTAATTTATGATACATGTTGAAATAGATGTAATTCTAGGAAAATTCAAATTACTGCATGAAAATTTGTGAAAAATTTTATATGTAATGTTACATGTAAATATGATATGCAGAAAAAGTTAAGTGATTTTCAGATCATGGTAGCTAAATTTAGTAAATTTTTGATACATGTTGATATACAAGTAATTCTGTAAAATTATAAATTCTGTCTGAAAATTGATGAAATTTTATGTTTGGATTCTTTCTGTAAATATATTGATTTCCTAAAATTTCAAGGCATTCTTATACATATAAACAGATTTAGTAAATTTTGATATATAGATATGTCATTATATTTGAATAACTTAAAATTTCAGAAAAAGAAAAATAATTTTCATTATTGGTATATTAATAGTCACAGCAAAAATATTGAGTGGCATGTGACCATTTCATACAAGTCATATTTATATTTTTACCGTACCGTTAGTAATGCCAAATGGACACTGCCACCATAGGGGGAGACTGGAACCAAACTATAGAAATGCCCCTATGAGGAGGTTCACACTGTACTGGCCCCGAGGGTAACGGGGATGAAATCTTGGAGGTGGACAAGTACCACTGGTTAAGGTGGAGAGGACTTCTCCCGGTTCTGCGCAGTAACCAAGACTCATCACTATTTACCTAGGTGATCGAGTACCGACTGACTGTCCTTCTAGTGGTGGTTTGGGCACTGTGTCTGGCTATTTATACCACTGTTATTATTTATTGAACTGAAATTGAACAATTGATACTGCCTACTGAATTGATACTGAATTACTTTTACTGTTCGCTGAGTCGTTATTTATACAACTATTACTGTTACTGAATCGATATTGGAACTGCTTTTACTTTTCACTGAAACTATTGTTATTACTCATTTAACTGATATTGAAATTACTGTTGTTGCATTTTTACTGTTACTACATGGTAATTATTCACTGTTAATGAATCTCCAGTATATTTGTTACGCCCCGAGCCTTTATTACAGCGGAAGACTCGCTCGGGGAGCGCGAACAGCCGGCATGGTAAGCCTCTTGCAAGCAAGAATCAATCAGAGCGCGAGACAATCACACAAGTAAATGCAATTGCACAAGATTTAATCAACTTCAACTTCATATCATAATGCTCAATATTCAAAGATACAATCACTAATTTGATTTTCATTCTACTAGACTCAAGAAATAGGAAAATTACATTGACTCAATCTGGACATTATAGACTTGTTAAGTCTTCGCTCATCTTTAATCGCTCTCGAATCCACTACTTGAATAATCCGAATCCGAACCTGACTCACTTTCATTTCCTGAAAAAGATTGGAAATAGGTAATGAGCACACTTGCCCAGTAGGTATCTTCGCATCAACATGAAGGCACTATTAAAGTGATTAACATTTTCGCTCTAAATAAATAAGGTAAAATCATGCAATGCGATGATCATGCGATTAAATCAAAGTAACAAGACTATCATATAAGATGGAATGAGAACAAGAATGAACTAGTAAGAATAGGACAAGAACATGATATTGGCATTTCATGAACAAGAATATATCGAGAATGTACTAGCAAGCCACATATTCCTCACTTTAGCATCTTATGTTTATGAGCAAGTGCTTCGTGAATTTCTGTGGAATATCAAGCAAGAATGTCATGTCGTGTCGTGGATCTTCACTTATTTATAGAAATAGTACTCCCAGCGCAATGCGACGCCAGTAGCATCATACCCCATGGTTTATAAAATAGTTGTTTCCGACAATCAGCTGAGGGGACTAGCATAGAGCCCTTGAACACAATCAGTGCTCGATCGCATCTTCAGTTATAAATTAAGCTACTTCCACGCAGTATAACAGTAAAGTATGGCCAAGAATATAGCACTTCCAATAATTCCATGATAACTAAAATCAATGAATGAATGCTTCAACATAAGAATGTAGGAGTCAAGAAATAGACTTTAAACAATGTCATGCTCATAGAAATAAATCGACAGCATAACGGTATTTTCCTTAACTTCCATTTCATTTAGATCAATTTAAGCAATATGACAAGTTCTAGATCATCAAGGTTTGTCTAGAATCATTGGAATACCAACCCTTGGTCAAACCTTGGGTTAACATAAACAAGCTATGTAACGGTCGTTAACTGGGCCGTTACATTATGTAACGCGCCACTAATGGGCCGTTAAAATGATCAGAGTCTAGAAAGATAAAAATAGACTCAGAGGAATGTGACGGTCTGGCACTGGGCCGTTACGTGAGCCTGACGGTCCAGTTTAAGGCCGTTACATTTCAAGAATCAGAAACCATGATAGTGCATTCTATTTATTGGGCTTTAATGGTACAACCAACTCGGCGTCCTAGTGGGAATCCCAGGCTCGCGGAGAATTACGGAGGCCTTGAAACAATGATTTCCTAGTCCATTGGAAGGAATATCCAATAGAGAGGTCCTCATGTCCAAGATTGTGTTCCTATAGTGCAAAGTGTGAACTAATGACAACATACCGGAATATGTGCCATGTACATATGGAATTGACTCTATTGACAGAGAGACATATGTATAATCAATGTGAAATCATGATGAAAACTCCGTCAATACAATGTTAAAAAGTCATTCTTTATAATACAAAACATATATACTTTGGCTTCAAAAATTAACATAACTCAATAAAAGTGAGACCACAAAACATGCAATACCTATCATGAATGATCAAATAACCTTAAAATCACGTGATCAGGTTAAAACTTAGGTAAGTAGGCTTTAACAATAATAATATTGGCAGGTTATAATCTGTCTTGGGGTTGACAGAACACAGAGTATAACGGTCTGGAGATGGGGCGTCACTGTGATTGTGACGGTCAGGACCCAGCCGTTACATGAATGTAACGCGTCTGTCCAAGCGCATTATAATCAACCGTGAAACCCAAACCCAATCAGGGAGTATAACGGTCTGTCGTGGGGCCGTTACATGGAAGTGACAGTCCTTCTGTGATGCGTTACAATCTCTGCTAACAGGAAACAACTATAGAAGCTAAGAGATCAACTCACATCATGTCTTTTATCAAAACATCATGAGTTTCTAGATATGTTAACAAAGTAAAGGTTATCTATATGCATGGGTATTGATGAATAGATGGATAGTCAAGTCTTTAATCTTTAGTTAGGGCTAAGGGAAGCATGATATGCATAGAACCAATAAAACATGAAATTGATGATCTAGCATGCATGAAATCCAATCAAAACAGAGGCTCTTAGTCCTATCAAGTTGTTTTTGCCGTTCATGAGATGACCTACCTCTTACTTAGACTGTAATTCCTGAATTTGGTAGAGAACCTTGCCCTAGATCTCCTCCTTCTCTTGTGACTTTTCCAGCAACTTCCTTGGGCTCTAACTCCACGACCTCTTGACCTAAAGATGTAAAATTCGGAGGGGAGTTAGTCTAAAGTATTGTGAACAAATTATTCTAAAGAGCTTACCTGAGATAATGACTCCTTACCTTGCTTCCTTACGCCCAAAAAGTAAGGGTCGCACAGTTCAGAACTATGCCCTATTTATAGAGTTTAGACTAGGGTTTGAGGATTAGATCGAGTTTAGAGTCCTTATTTCATCAAATCCTAATATCTAAGAGTACTTAGCAATATTACAAGCCTTCCCAAGTCGATCCTTAGTGGATAAGATCATCAAATTCTGATCTTTCTACTTGTTCTTTCTTTTGTGGAACTAACAGTATGTAACAGTCGTCATCCCGTGCGTTAGAGATATGTGACGGTCTCACGATAGACCGTTACATATCTTGTTTCCAGAGTTCAACATGCCTCAAACTCTTCAACTCACGGAGTACACATAGTGTAACGGTCTATCTCCCATGCGTTACAAGTATGTGGCGGTCGGGCTGTAGACCGTTATATTCATCGTGGACATAGTTCAAATAAATTAAAACTCTTTTGATAATTATCCATTAACTTATCTTATTAAGTGATGTTTATCTTTAAAAATCTGAGAATAGGCTTAAATACCTTCTAGAATATGGGCCAACTTAATGGGCCTGGTTTAAAAACCCCTGTGACTTTAATTAAGTGAGTTGGGTTAATTGATTAACACCATTTGGCCTTATATTGATTTATAACTTCAAATTAGTCCCTTTAATTGCTAAAAATGCCATAAAATTATCAAATAAATTCTGGGGCACTACACCCTCCCCCACTTAAAAGAATTTTATCCCCAAATTCAATTCATGGATTGTGGAGAGTCTACTTACAGTTGAATAATTCTGGGAATCTTTTCTGCATAGCCGTTTCGGTTTCCCATGTTGCTTCATATGGCCATGTTTTCTTCCATTGGATCTTGACCATGGGAATAACTTTATTTCTTAATTGACGCACTTCCCGATCCAGAATTTTGATCGGTGTTTGCTCGTATGTCAAGGCTTTCTGAATCTCTATATTGTCATAAGTGATAATGTGGTCTGGATCATATACGTACTTTTTCAGCATAGAGATGTGAAATACATCATGAACTCCTGCTAACAGTGGAGGTAAGGCCAATATATAAGCCACTTCACCGACCCTTTCAAGAATTTCAAATGGGCCAACGAACCTTGGAGTTAGCTTTCCTTTGATGCCAAATCTTCGAATACCACGACCTGGAGAAACCTTCAAATACACATGATCTCCTACCTGAAACTCCAAGTCACGTCTTCGATTGTCAACATAAGACTTTTGCCTATCTTGTGCCATTTTCATTCTTTCCTGGATGAGCTTTATTTTCTCTATAGAATCTCTGATAAGGTCGGGGCCTAGAAATTGCCTTTCCCCTATTTCAATCCAACATATTGGTGATCGACAACTTTTCCCATATAGAGCTTCAAAAGGTGCCATTTGTATGCTTACTTGATAACTGTTGTTATATACAAATTCTACCAGAGGCAAGTGATCATGCTAACTTCCTCCAAAATCAATGACACAAGCCCTGAGCATATCTTCTACCACCTTATTAGTCCTTTCTGTCTGACCATCAGTTTGTGGATGAAAAGCTGTGCTAAAATTCAATCTAGTCCCTAGTGAATGTTGTAAACTTTTCCAGAATTGTGATGTAAAACGTGGATCTCTATCTGATATAATAGAGATAGGGATACCATATAGTTTAACAATTTCTTTGATGTATAATGCTACTAGAATATCCACAGACCATCTACTTTTTATTGATATGAAATGTGCAGATTTAGTCAATCGGTCTATGATTACCCATATTCCATCATGTCCACCTCTTGTCTTAGGTAATCCCATAATGAAATCCATTCCTATACTTTCCCATTTCCATTCGGGAATATTTAAGGGATGTAATTTTCCTGCAGGTCTGAAATGTTCCGCCTTCACTTGTTGGCATGTAAGACAACGAGATACAAAATCAGCTACTTCCGTCTTCATATTGGGCCACCAGAAGTTTCTTTTGAGATCTTGATACATCTTGGTACCTCCTGGATGGATGGAGTACTTTGATTTATGTGCTTCTTCTAAGATCAATTTCTTTGTATCCTCATGATCCGGTATACACATTCGGCCCTTGAATAGCAATCTTTCATCATTAGAAATAGAAAAAATTGGTCTTTGTTCAATATTGGCCTTAATTTCCAGTAAAATTGGATCATCCTCTTGTAACTTGGCCAAATCCTCTATCAATGTAGGTTGAGCTCGGATATTAGCTATGAAGCAATCTTCTTCCTTAATATCAACCTCTAAATTCAACTGGGCAAATTGAGGAATAAGGTTAGTCACACTAATCATGAGACTTGATAACATACAAATTGATTTTCTGCTAAGTGCATCTGCTACAGCATTCGCCTTGCCAGGATGATATTGAATAGCAAAATCAAAGTCCTTGAGATGTTCTAACCACCTCCTTTGCCTCATATTAAGCTCTTTTTGAGAAAATAAATATTTCAAGCTCTTGTGGTCTGTGTAGATCGTGAACTTTTCTCCATAAAGATAATGACGCCAAATTTTCAAGGCGAAAATAACTGCTGCTAATTCCAAATCATGTACAGGATAATTTTCTTCGTGACGTTTCAATTGTCTTGAAGAATAGCAAATCACCTTTCCATCTTGCATAAGGACACACCCTAAGCCAATTCCAGATGCATCCGTATATACTTCAAATCCAGCACCCTCTATTGGTAGCGACAAAATAGGGGCTGTTGTAAGATGATTCTTAAGACTTTGAAAACTCTTTTCACAAACCTTCGACCAGATAAAATGATTTTCTTTTCTAGTAAGTATAGTTAAAGGAACCGCGATCTTTGAGAAGTCCTTTATGAATCTTCTATAATAACCTGCTAGACCAAAAAAGCTTATGACTTCAGATACAGTCGTTGGTCGGCTCCAATCTCTGTCAGCTTCTACCTTAGAAGGATCCACAACAATACCTTCTTTTGAAATAATGTGGCCTAGGAATGAGACTTCCTTGAGCCAGAATTCACATTTATTGAGTTTGGCATATAGCTTGTGTTCTCTAAGTGTTTGCAAAGCTATCCTTAGATGTTCTTCATGTTCTTCTTTTATCTTGGAGTATATCAGGATATCATCGATGAAGACGATGATGAATTGGCCTAAATATGGCTGGAAGACACTGTTCATAAGTTGCATAAATGCTGCTGGGGCATTAGTTAAACCAAACGGCATCACCACGAATTCATAGTGGCCATAACGACTTCGAAAAGCCGATTTATAAATGTCCACTTCTTTGATTCTAAGCTGATGATAACCTGATCTTAGGTCAATATTAGAAAAGTACTCAGCTCCCGAAAGCTGATCGAAGAGCTCATCAATATGCGGCAATGGATATTAATTTTTGATTGTAAGCTGATTCAGTCGCCGGTAATCGCTACATAATATGAGAGAACCATCCTATTCATCTCTTCGATCCAATTTTCTGCCTCATCGGGATTGGAAGATCCATAGAAACGCAGAGGATTTAGACTCTGGAAGTTGCGATGAAGATCTCCTGCCCTTGCCCCTGCACCACCATGTGCTATAGTCTGCAGTGCCTGGGTGAGGCCGGCAACAGTTTGTTGCATACCGTCCCAATCTACGGGATGAGCCATGATAAAAATAATAAGGTACCTGAGAGAGAAAAATAACACTCCTTATTTCTCATGAAACCAAATCTTAAAGCTAATTATTTATCTTATCCCGGGCTCTACCCAATTCTCACATGGGTACGGAATTTCTTCCTTAATTCACAGGTAGGGGTCCTTAACCTTGGACTTATCCTATGACATGACTCTTTTCCCTAAGTCTTGAGACTTAGGCTCTGATACCAACTTAACTGTCATGCCCTGAGCCTTTATTACAGCGGAAGACTCGCTCGGGGAGCGCGAACAGCCGGCATGGTAAGCCTCTTGTAAGCAAGAATCAATCAGAGCGCGAGACAATCACACAAGTAAATGCAATTGCACAAGATTTAATCAACTTCAACTTCATATCATAATGCTCAATATTCAAAGATACAATCACTAATTTGATTTTCATTCTACTAGACTCAAGAAATAGGAAAATTACATTGACTCAATCTAGACATTATAGACTTCCTAAGTCTTCGCTCATCTTTAATCGCTCTCGAATCCACTACTTGAATAATCCGAATCCGAACCTGACTCACTTTCATTTCCTGAAAAGATTGGAAATAGGTAATGAGCACACTTGCCCAGTAGGTATCTTCGCATCAACATGAAGGCACTATTAAAGTGATTAACATTTTCGCTCTAAATAAATAAGGTAAAATCATGCAATGCGATGATCATGCGATTAAATCAAAGTAATAAGACTATCATATAAGATGGAACGAGAACAAGAATGAACTAGTAAGAATAGGACAAGAACATGATATTGGCCTTTCATGAACAAGAATATATCGAGAATGTACTAGCAAGTCACATATTCCTCACTTTAGCATCTTATGCTTATGAGCAAGTGCTTCGTGAATTTCTGTGGAATATCAAGCAAGAATGTCATGTCGTGTCGTGGATCTTCACTTATTTATAGAAATAGTACTCCCAGCGTAATGCGACGCCAGTAGCATCATACCCCATGGTTTATAAAATAGTATGTTTCCGGTAATCAGCCGAGGGGACTAGCATAGAGCCCTTGAACACAATCAGTGCTCGATCGCATCTTCAGTTATAAATTAAGCTACTTCCACGCAGTATAACAGTAAAGTATGGCCAAGAATATAGCACTTCCAATAATTCCATGATAACTAAAATCAATGAATGAATGCTTCAACATAAGAATGTAGGAGTCAAGAAATAGACTTTAAACAATGTCATGCTCATAGAAATAAATCGACAGCATAACGGTATTTTTCTTAACTTCCATTTCATTTAGATCAATTTAAGTAATATGACAAGTTCTAGATCATCAAGGTTTGTCTAGAATCATTGGAATACCAACCCTTGGTCAAACCTTGGGTTAACATAAACAAGCTATGTAACGGTCGTTAACTGGGCCGTTACACTATGTAACGCGCCACTAATGGGCCGTTAAAATGATCAGAGTCTAGAAAGATAAAAATAGACTCAGAGGAATGTGACGGTCTGGCATTGGGCCGTTACGTGAGCCTGACGGTCCAATTCAAGGCCGTTGCATTTCAAGAATCAGAAACCATGATAGTGCATTCTATTTATTGGACTTTAATGGTACAACCAACTCGGCGTCCTAGTCCAGGCTCGCGGAGAATTACGGAGGCCTTGAAACAATGATTTCCAAGTCCATTGGAAGGAATATCCAATAGAGAGGTCCTCATGTCCAAGATTGTGTTCCTCTAGTGCAAAGTGTGAACTAATGACAACATACCGGAATATGTGCCATGTACTTATGGAATTGACTCTATTGACAGAGAGAGATATGTATAATCAATGTGAAATCATGATGAAAACTCCATCAATACAATGTTAAAAAGTCATTCTTTATAATACAAAACTATATAATTTGGCTTCAAAAATTAACATAACTCAATAAAAGTGAGACCACAAAACATGCAATACCTATCATGAATGATCAAATAACCTTAAAATCACATGATCAGGTTAAAACTTAGGTAACTAGGCTTTAACAATAATAATATTGGCAGGTTATATTCTATCTTGGGGTTGACAGAATACAGAGTATAACGGTTTGGAGATGGGGCGTCACTGTGATTGTGACGGTCAGGACCCAACCGTTACATGAATGTAACGCGTCTGTCCAAGCGCGTTATAATCAACCGTGAAACCCAAACCCAATCAGGGAATATAACGGTCTATCGTGGGGCCGTTACATGGAAGTGACAGTCCTTCTGTGATGCGTTACAGTCTCTGCTAACAGGAAACAACAATAAAAGCTAAGAGATCAACTCACATCATGTCTTTTATTAAAACATCATGAGTTTCTAGATATGTTAACAAAGTAAAGGTTGTCTATATGCATGGGTATTGATGAATAGATGGATAGTCAAGTCTTTAATCTTTAGTTAGGGCTAAGGGAAGCATGATATGCATAGAACCAATAAAACATGAAATTGATGATCTAGCATGCATGAAATCTAATCAAAACAGAGGCTGTTAGTCCTATCAAGTTGTTTTTGCCGTTCATGAGATAACCTACCTCTTACTTAGACTGTAGTTCCTGAATTTGGTAGAGAACCTTGCCCTAGATCTCCTCCTTCTCTTGTGACTTTTCCAGCAACTTCCTTGGGCTCTAACTCCACGACCTCTTGACCTAAAGATGTGAAATTCGAAGGGGAGTTAGTCTAAAGTATTGTGAACAAATTATTCTAAAGAACTTACCTGAGATAATGACTCCTTACCTTGCTTCCTTACGCCCAAAAAGTAAGGGTCGCACAGTTCAGAACTATGCCATATTTATAGAGTTTAGAATAGGGTTTGAGGATTAGATCGAGTTTAGAGTCCTTATTTCATCAAATCCTAATCTCTAAGAGTCCTTAGCAATATTACAAGTCTTCCCAAGTCGATCCTTAGTGGATAAGATCATCAAATTCTGATCTTTCTACTTGTTCTTTCTTTTACGGAACTAACAGTATGTAACGGCCGTCATCCCGTGCGTTAGAGATATGTGATGGTCTCACGATAGACCGTTACATATCTTGTTTCCAGAGTTCAACATGCCTCAAACTCTTCAACTCACAGAGTACACATAGTGTAACGGTCTATCTCCCACGCGTTACAAGTATGTGACGGTCGGGCTGTAGACCGTTATATTCGTCGTGGATAGAGTTCAAATAAATTAAAACTCTTTTGATAATTATCCATTAACTTATCTTATTAAGTGATGTTTATCTTTAAAAATCCGAGAATAGGCTTAAATACCTTCTAGAATATGGGCCAACTTAATGGGCCTGGTTTAAAAACCCTTTAGACTTTAATTAAGTGAGTTGGGTTAATTGATTAACACCATTTGGCCTTATATTGATTTATAACTTCAAATTAGTCCCTTTAATTGCTAATAATGCCATAAAATTATCAAATAAATTCTGGGGCACTACAATATCGAATGGTGATTTGGAAAAGGGCAAATTATGTCTGTCTGAATCCTATCACTATGCGTGAGACTACTCCGCCTAGTACTTGAATCATTCTACTGGTAAATGAACTGAATTACCTTGCATAGTAATATTTACAAATGTTAAACTATCAGTGATAGAATAGAGTTTTATTGTACATGTTTTATTTGTAAAAGGTTAATAGCATGACTTATGATCACTTTGTAAAATGAAATACCGTAAATCACTTTAGGTGTGCTCTTACATGTTATGACTGGGGACTATGCTAGTCTCTTACTGGGTCTATTCGTAAACTCACCCCGTTGAACATTTTTAGGAGAAGCGGTAGAGGAAAGCGAGGAGTGATCTCGCAGTGTTCTGACCGCGGCTTGGAGTTACTTCGAGTTATTATCTTAGGTAGTTGTGTTATGAGTTGTATTGGTTATGTTAGAAAAAAAAAGTGTGTGAAATTTGGATTTGTAATAAAAGACTTGTGAAATTGTTATCTTTATTTCTATCTATGTGGATGTAGTCATTTGACTGTAAGCTGATGAATTAAGTATTTTCATTTCCGCTGTAATGATATCTCAGTGTTTATGTGTAATTCTCAATCGTAATTGTACCGCTTGGGTTGTTCCCACTGTGACGTCTCGATCGGGATCCGACGCGAGTCTTTACGACTGAACCGGGTTCACGAGTCGGGGCGTCACACGGTTTTAGACTGGTTTTTGTCAGGCCCCACGTCTACCAGCCAGAGTCCGGCTGAGGGGAAAACCAGTCAGAGGGCCAGACCAGAGACGCACAGTCTGTGTGTGCACACGTGGTTGGGGGCGGTTGGACCCGTGCTAACGTGCGCGACCCCAGCTAGTCACTTGTTCTGTGGTTACTTGTATGGTGTCCCCGTTCCACCAGGGGTCGAGGGGGACACCCGAGGCACGGTTTAAGCCGTTAGTGGACGCATCCGGCCTTGCTTCTAGTGGGTTGGTACTCCTGTCTTTGTCTGGTAGTGACTCTTGGGTTTTCTTTGGCTTTTGACGAGTTGTCTCGGTTTTCATGCCGTGTGTTCGGTATTAGCCATCGTAGTAGCTTGTAGTTACTTTCCGCGCAGTTTCTTAGTTTGTGAGGTGGGGACCGGATGATCCCTACTGAGCCTTGTGTTTTGAGGCTCATTCCCTGCGTGTTTTCATCGTGTTTTAGGTGAGACGAGACTTCAGGGGAGCGCTTCAGAGGCTCCACGTGATTCAGGTGCCCAGGGTTAGTTGCCAGTTGCCAGTTCCGGGGTATGCCCCGCGTAGTTGTACTACTCTCTTTGGACTGTACTAGTTATGGACTACTGTTATATTTTAGACTGCAGTTATTTTGTGGACCATATAATTTAATTAATGTTATTAATTGCTTCCTGCTTAATTCATTTAATCTACGTAGCTCTGCAATTATTTTAGATTCTTGTGTATCTTCACACCATCCCTTTAACCCTTCCGAGTCTTCGGGCTCGTGGGTGGCGGTTCGAGATTCGGGTTATCGGGCCTTCCCGATGTTCGAATCTCGGGTGGTTACACTTCTGGTCAGGTTGACCAGTCTCGGCCGTGCGGCCTAGTGCTGTGGTGTTTTCCTCGCAGCTGGCATGCTTCTGAGCTAGGGCAGGAGATCCATCAAGGTCGTCGGGGCTTTCATCTCGAGTGAGCGCCGGGGGATGGAGTCCTGAGTTCCCTGTGTCAAGGCGATGGTGGCGATGCTAACGTCCAGGCGAGGGATACGGAGAGCTTCTGCCCGAAAATGGGACACGTGGTTCCATAAGGTCTCCTCGCGCCCTTGCCTGATGGTGAGCAGGCTTACTGCCGAACTGGCTTCCTTTCGGTAGCCCATGAAGTTCTCCTTGAACGATTTCTTCAACTGTTGGTAGGAGATAATGGTCCCGGCAAGTAGAGACTTGAACCAGCTCCAGAGGGTGGTGATGAATGCTAGGCACTTCACGGCGTCCAAAACCCGGTGGAACACTAGATTCGACTCAAAGCTATGCATGTGGTCAGCCAGGTCGGTGGTGCCGTCGTAGAGGGTGAATGACGATAGTTGGAATTTTGGAGGAATGAGAGCCTCCATGATCTCCTTGGAGAAGGGGGCATGGAAGTCGGTGTCATCGTCGATCAGCCCTTTGTAGACACGCCAAAATTGACGCTATGTTGATCAAATCTCATGTCACTATGTTAATGCCCCAAAGTGAACTTCAATATGTTCATAATATGAAGTTTTTCTATCTTTTTGTGTGTGATTTTGATTTGTTCTTAAATTTTGTGATTCGCGACCTGAAGAGGGGCGTTATTTAAATAGCGACCTTATCTAGGGCGTTTTCTCAAGAAAGGACGACTAAATATCAGGGCGTCAATTCCTGGTATTATCCGGTTCCAAAATAAATTTAAAATAATTTAAATTATTGATTAACGTCCTTCCTCAGGGCGTGTTTTCAATTAACGCCTTTATCTCAGGCGTGTTCTCGTAATTTTCATATAAAGAAAGTTTTATTGCCAAAATTTAATCCAAGAAGTGACGCCCTTGATCATGGTCGTGTTTTGAGTAACGTCTTGATGTAGGTCGTCAATTTGTGACTTGACGCCCTTCCGAAGGTCGTGTTTCACCTTTCGTGTCCTGCTTAAACTCATCTTTCCTGGAGAGTTCCTTGCCTCCATTGGTCTCCTTGCTCAAATTGGAGCTAGAGTCCTGCCTTCTTTGATCATTGCCTATCCTTATCTTCCCAATTTGAGCTTATCTTCGATTGAAATCCTATAAAAGGATGCTCTGGTCGATCGAGGCAGAGGTTGAAGAGGTTGAGAGTTCACGGGTTGAGAGGTTAGACGGGCCAGGGAGTTCAGATCAAACAGAGGTTTACAGTTTACAGGTTATAGAGCTTCGTCTTCCTCCTGTGCGATCGTTTGAAAGGGGCTCTTCTTCCTCTTCTTCCTCTGCATCTACCCAGCCGCGTCCACCCTTGGTTTCCCTTTACTGTCGTCAGGGACAGCAGGGCCTTTTATCTTGTTTGTATTGTTTTGTCTTCATCAACCGATCACCACTGTGTTTTTTGTTTTTCTCTTTTGCGTTTGCATTAGTTCCATCATCACTGTCTTTTCTTCTTTAACGTTTGCATTAGCTGCATCACATCTCCTCCCTCCCTATTTTCTTTTGGGGTTTTAAAACAAAAAAAAGAGGTGCGCATGTTTTCATCCTTTTCATCATATTTTCTATTTGAGAGTTGATACTACACACTTTTGGCTGATCCACCCTTTTGCTTGTTTGTTTTGTCTCTTTTGCAAGGTAATAAATAAAGGAAAACCCCCTTCATCGGCCGGCCGGTTGAAGGAGGAGGAGGAATTCACAATCCATCCTGCGTTCTATTTTTCACCAGGTATTCGCGATCTTCTTTGTTTCTTCTTGAGGTAACCCCTCTGGCGATCACCCTCCTTAGTAGCACCGCGTGCTTCTTTTCCTTATTATCATATCATCTCCCCTTATTTTTATTATGCCTTCTCATATTTGAATCTCTTCTCCATGCGTGGATTTATCACGATCTACAAATTGGCGATCACGGTGGGACCTCCACTGTTTTTCTTTTGATTACCATCTCCTTTTGGCACCCACGTGTGCCCTTTCCTATTGGCACCCACATGTGCCCTTTCCCCTTCGGCACCCACGTGTGCCCTTTCCCCTCGGTACCCACGGTACCTCTCCTTTTGTGCCCCACAGGCACCCTCCACCGTGCACACTGCACACTCCCGGGATCAGCCAGTTTGTGATTGTTTAATATATTTCCTTAATTAACGCCTCAACCAGAGGCGCTTTTTCTTTTAACGCCTTCATCCAGGGCATTTTCTTTCTGTGTCACGTCTTCCCAGAAGGCATCTTTCATTATTCTACTGCTTTTATCACACTCTCTGTGGATTCACGCCCTGCCCCAGGGCACCCTTTTATTTCATAGCGCCTCACTTCAAGGCGCGTTTTCATATTTGTCGCCCTCTCACAGAGGCGTCCTTTTAGATCATAGCGCCTCATCCAGAGGCGTGTTTCGTTTTCTCACTACTGGCTCATGGGCTTTCGCAGTGATTCACGACAGTGACTCTGTCGTCTCTTTGGTTGATAGCGACCTGTCCCAGGTCGTCTCTTTCCTGCATTTTTACAGAAACCTGCTTCCTGTTGCTGTCTGTGATTGTTGGATTGATTATTACATTGCTTGCCTATATTGCTGTGATCTGGTCATATTATTTTGCATCTTGTGGCATTTGGTTGAGAGACCTCCTCTCTCTACACTAGGATTCCACACACCTCTCTTGGAATCGGGACAACCCTCCATTGAGCACTCCGTCTCTTTGGACCGGAAATCCCTTTTCCAAAACCTCCGTAAGTCCCCGCACCCGTGGATTCCCTCACGGACGCCGGGCTGGTTGTACCCTTGAAGTACCCGGAGTATAGAGAACCTATCGTTAGTGAGGAGAGAGAAAGAATCTAGTTGACCCGGAGGTTACACTTGGATCAACTAGGTTTCACATTGCAAATAGAAGTGAACTATTCAACAATTTAATCTATTCTAATCTCAAGCATAACACTAAAACCTTGCGTTCATCTCAACTTGGTTGCATAAACTTGTTTGGGTTGATTTGACTTGTTTGGATTGAGTGGTTGTTTGTTTGATACTGCCTTTATAAAGCCGTCTCTCCTCTTAAACATGCAACTCCGTTCAGGTAAGATCATCAACATGGCAGGCTACGGGTATTCTTATGATGATGAGGATGAGAATGTTTTTGGTCAATATGAAACTCCCCCCCCAAGATTCCATTTATTATGAGGGAAATTACCCTCCTCCTCAGTCTCATTATCCTCAAGTCCATGTGGTCGATACCACTCCTCAAGAGGTTGTGCCCTCTTCTCAGACTTTACCCTCCAACACTTCGGGGAACCCTTCCCCATCCTTCAATGTCATGGACTTAATTAATGCACTATCTTAGTTGGATGATTCCCAACGGCAGGCTGTCCAGGCCGCTTTGAAAGGGAAGTCCGTTCCTTCTTCATCCTCCAATCCCCCTCCGGCCGAGAGTGGCCATACCCCGTTAATCACCAGACAGTCCTGCATAAACCTCCTTCCCGTCCCCCAACGCCCGGTACGGCCATGCCGGCCCAACAGGCGAGCCACTCCGCGGTTAGGCATCAATTTCTCCAACCTCCCCGAATTCTACGGACGCCTATACCGCATTCTTTTATTCAAAATCCGGCCCCAGTCGAGTCTGATACTAATGCTCTACTTCTTCAGAAATTGGCTAGCATGGAAGAAAAACTCAACAAGGTTACTGCTGCTAAGAATGCTCCAGAAATCTCCCTACCTACATTGCCAGTTTTTCACTTACCACCTTCTGAGATGCCGAACTTTCTGCGATATAATGGAACTAGCAATCCTTTTATCCATCTGAAGGATTTCATGTATGAGACTTCTTTCTGGCAAGGCAACAAGGCCTCACTGGCTTATTTATTTAGAAGATCTTTAGAAGGACCCGCCCTCGAATGGTTTTACTCCTTGGATTCTGCTGATGCCGGCGACTTCGATGTTGTTCAGAAGAAATTCTTGCAGAAGTATAGGGACCGAGTCGGACCATCTTTATCTGTTACAGACTTGGTTGCAGAGAAAATGAAGCCCGAGGAGGACTTCATAATGTTTGCTGATAGATGGCGGTCTATGGCCGAAAAGTTGAAAGATACACTGTCTGAATCGGAACAAGTCAAGATGATAATTTCCAATGCCACTCCTCAGTTCTGGCACATACTGGCCATGAACCGGTTAACCACCATGGAGGAGCTCTATGAGAGAGCTCGCTATATTCAGACGCAGATGAAGGATTCGCCCATTATGGGCATGTTTGAGCCGAAGCCACGGCTATTCAAGAAAACCACAACTGTCAACAACAGCGGGCCCACGACTGAGGGCACTATTGCAAATGAGCAGGTTGGTGTAGTTGGCCATCCCCACCACCAAGCTAACCCATGACCTAACCCACCTCCACAACAAAACCCCCATTTCAACTCCACTCCACAACGCCAATTCGCACCCCAACATTCCTTTGCTTCACCGCCAAACCAAGCGCCCCGCGCTAACCCTCCAGCTCCACAACAGTACCACCAGGTACCACCACCTACCAACTACGGCCAACAACAACGGAGACCACCACTTGGCCCCAAAAGGGACCACTATCCTCCACTACCAGAAAGTCTCCCGGATATTTTCAATGCTTTAATGGCCGCCAATTTGCTCATGTTACCAAGGGAAAGAACAGTGTGGCCCGCTAATGTTGATACATCCCGTTACTGCGCTTTCCATCGTGCACCTGGTCACAACCTTGATCGTTGCTTCCACTTCAGAGATTACATTTATGATCTAAATGACCAGGGTGACATTAATTGGGATGAGATGAGACAATTCATCGCTACCATGAAAGAAATAAGGGCTCCTCGGCAGCAACAAGCTCAGCAGCCACAGCAACCAGCTCCACAGTAGCAACAACAAGCTCCAGCGCCTCAGCACGATATGTGGATTGTTCACAATCCACTGCCGGAGCACCCACCGAACCAGCATGTAAACCCTGTCACGTCTCTCAATGAGGTGGAGAGAGGGCAGGGATGGCATGAAGAAAACACCTCTGTCGGGGCACTTTATCATAATCAAAATCAACCCCCGCGCCTCTTGCGCACCCCTTCTTCTTCTCCTACCCCTCAAGTGGGCCGATCTCTTCTGCGCCCCGTTAATTCACCTCCTATCACCAATTCTCCAACCTTGCCGGTTCGCCCCCTTCTTACACGCTTACCACCTCCACAGCCTACGCCACAACAAAACCCATCCACCACCAACTCTTCGCCATCGCCATCTAGGCCACTCCTCATCCGCCCATCGCCAACGCCCACTGCACCCGCCACCACTACTCCTTCACCGGCAAGGATCCCCCCACCATCGGTTCTGCCACCTTTTGTACCCAGAACCCTTCTCATTCCACCCCCCACCAATTCCCCCCGCATTCGGGTATCCCTTTCTACCTCTACGCCTCCTACCAGGGCACCAGCACCCTCTACAGGGATTCCCTCTGCAGGAACTCCCACTCCACCACTTCTTAACACCAACACACCTTCTTCTTCTTCTAATCCTCCTCCCACACTTGCCCCGACAGAGGTACGTCAAGGCGTGGCGCCGCTCCGCAGTGGACGGATGTTCCACCGCATTTTTCCACAAAGAGAGCTAGAGCCCGTGCAGGGGCCGCAAGAGCAAGAGCAAGAGCAAGAACAAGGGTCCGTGCCGGGCACTGAATATGATTTGTTAAAACATTTGGACCAGACTCCAGCAAGGATTTCAATCCTGGAATTGGTCAAACGGTCCACCACTCATCAGTTAGCATTGAAAGAATATCTGCAAAAGGTGATGGTCAATGAGATATTCCAGTTGAGCAGATAGTCACGGTTTTAACGCCCGCTAGCAGTCAGCCGGCAATTACTTTCCATGAACATGAGTTGGCACCACTCCCAGCAAGAAAATATGCTCTGTGCATCACAGTTGATATCAACAAGGTGGCTGTCAAGCAATGTCTGGTAGACACTGGGGCATCCATCAATGTCTTGCCACCTAGCACCTTGAAGTTGTGCGGCATTCCGGAAAGCCAAATACGGCCGTCCACCATCACAGTCACTGCATATGATAACACGAAGAAGCCTCCTCTAGGCATGATTACTTTGAAAGTAAGTTTGGGTCCTGCCGCCATCACAGCAGATTTCCATATTCTGGATATGGATCCGACATTTAATGGCATTCTGGGACGCCCCTACATTCAGCAACTCGATGCGGTGCCCTCCACAAATCACCAATGCCTTAAATTCCCACACAAGGGCCGCATTATTAAAGTTACCAGTATGCCGATTCTGCCAGAGGAGGATATTCATGTGGCTTCGTCAGTTCCATCCATGTGGCCGGCCAACAAGCCACTATTATCTGTGCTGGACATCCCTTGTCCACGACCAATGCCAGAAAAAGTCACAATAGTTGCTATGACACCCCTGCCTCCCAAGGGGAAAAAGAAGAAAACAATGATGAACACCTCTGGCTGGAACATCTTAATGAAAATGGGGTATCGAAATGGCAAAGGTCTGGGCGCCAACTGTCAAGGCAGGGTTAGGCCTGTTAAACCTCAGAAACTGATTACACGAGGTGGCCTAGGTTACAAAGGGCCAGGCAAAAACAAAGATGAACCATGGGCATTTATGACATCCATATTAAAAACAGATCGCCAACCACTCACTTGGACATTGAAGACACATTTCGTCACAGGTGGCTTTCAGAATAGTGAGCAAACTACCGTAATTACTTCCATATTAGACTGTCAGGATGTTCATGCTAGACAGTTTGCTCGTCATATTGCCCCGTTGGCCACATACAAAGCCCTAGAGTCGTTAAGGCCTGACAAGAGAAGGAAAATGGATGATCCAGAATGTGACTGGTACAGGTGGTTCGATATGCAGGATATTACTATTTCTTTGAGCCGCCTCTTCATGCCGACTGATCCGGAATGGCCGCCACTTATCCATGAATTGATTGAGATGCCAGCTGCAATTACAGATAAGAGGCAGCTGCTGAGTGACTACACTGATACTGGAGAGCCAGATGTTCCGTTTGAAAAAGGTTTCACTGTGGACAGGCTGTGGGCCGGCCTCTTTTCTCTCACTTCCATACATCCATCTGTGCTTGCTTCTCTATATTCTCATCGGTTCGGTCGTGTGCCAAGACCGCCTCCGATTATAATCAATTTGTCTCCAGATGCAATCTAAGTTTCTCTCACAATTCCTTCTTCGCTCCTCGAGCGATTTTCTAAACTCTCCATCACGCCCCCGCACGGGCCATCATTGATTCAATATTTCTCTGATCTGGCAATTTCCACTCCTCCTGCTATCCTCCCTTCACACTGCTTTCTTCTTGAAAAAGAAAATAAAAATGAAGGAAAAGATAAAAACGAAAAAAAAAAGCCAAATTCCCAAATTTCCAATCCTCCATTTCTGTTGAGGAGACCTCCTATTTCTCTTCTGAGTGCGTCCCGACCCAGGGGTCGCTCCTTCAAAATTCATTGCTAAATCTTTTCTCCCCCTCTAGTGAGGGGACTTCCTCTGTATCACCTCTTGTATCCGCTTTTTCACCTCCTTCCCTTCCTTTTTCCGATCAAGCTAGTTGCTCCTTCTCTTCTTCTGCTAACACTAAGATTCAAGGGGTAGATTCACATAAAAAATCTAAGGGTAGGCAGATTCCCCGTAGATTTCTTAGAGAGTTAGCCATTAAATGTCAGGCTTGCTTAGCCATCCCCGAATTTGTGGAGGACCCGATCATCCTGCCAGAGTTAGAATATGAGGATGCTGCTGTTGTCTCTTATGAGGGTTTGGGTGTCTATGAAATCATGAATGATGAAGACCCTACTGAAGAGGGGGAAGAAAGTTGTGAAGAATATGAGGACGAGGCTGATGCTTTTGCTAGTGGCATAAGACGATTTGACGAACCATCAGCCTCTGTAGAAGAGCCTACCAAAGAAATTAATTTGGGTACCGAGGAAGACCCTAGGATTGTCCTCATAAGCAAGAATTTGCCGCCCTCCAAAGAGGAGGCGCTCATTTTGGTCCTGGAAGAATACAAGGACACGTTCGCATGGAGTTATGAAGATATGCCTGGTTTAGACCCTGCGCTCGTTGAACATCGCCTTACACTTAAGCCAGGGTCTATCCCGGTCAAGCAATGGTTGAGGCGCTTCCACCCTAATATGGCTTTAAAGATGAAAGAAGAGGTCGACAAGCTTCATAAGGTTAGATTTGTTAGAGTTGTCCTCTACCCCAATTGGGTGGCTAACATCGTCCCGGTTATGAAGAAAGATGGAAAAGTTCGGATTTGTATAGATTTCCGGGACCTCAATCGTGCGTGTCCTAAAGATGACTTCCCCCTCCCTCATATTGATGTTCTAATCGATAATACGGCAGGATTTGAGACTCTCTCTTTTATGGATGGCTTCTCAGGTTACAATCAAATTCGTCTGACTGAAGAAGATCAAGAGAAGACATCATTCACTACACCATGGGGTACTTATTGTTATGTGGTTATGCCTTTTGGACTTAAGAATGCTGGAGCCACCTATCAGAGGGCTATGATGATGATTTTTCATGACATGATTCATATTTATATTGAGGTGTATGTGGATGACCTAGTTGTGAAATCAAGGACAAGGATTGAACATTCTGGGGTTCTAGCTAAGGTCTTACAAAGATCACGAGAATATCAGTTGAAGATGAACCCCAAGAAGTGCGTGTTTGGTGTTTCTTCAGGGAAGTTGCTCGGTTTCATTGTTAGCAAGAGGGGAATTGAAGTTGATCCCAACAAGGCAAGGGCCATTAGAGATATGCCTCCTCCCAAGAATTTGAAGGAAGTTCGAGGATTGATCGGGAGGTTGCAATTCATTCGCCGCTTCGTCTCCCAGCATTCATAAAGATGTAGGCCGTTTTACGAGCTTACCAAGCCGGGAGTCAAGTTCAATTGGGATGACAAGTGTCAGGCAGCCTTTGACGGATTGAAGGATTATTTGGCCAATCCTCCTGTCCTGAGGCCGCCGATTCCAGGCAAACCACTTATCCTTTATGTTTCTGTCCTGGATGACTCTGTAGGTGCTGTCTTGGCTCAAGTGGACGAAGAAGGTAAGGAGAGGGCAGCATACTATTTGTCTAAACTTCTTAACCCCTGTGAACAGAGGTATTCCGCCATGGAGAAAACTTGCGCTGCTTTAGTCTGGGTAGTTCAGAAGTTAAAGCACTATTTCCTAGCTCACGAGGTTCACCTCATTGCTCGCATGAATCCGATTAAATTCCTCCTTGAAAAATCTGTCCTCACTGATCGATTAGCACGCTGGCAAAGCTTCCTCTCTCAGTTTGATATCACTTACATTCAACAGAAAGCTATCAAAGGTTACGCCATTGCCGAACATCTTGCTCACCACCCTCTACCTCGTTTTGATCCTATCAATTCAGAGTTTCCAGATGAAGAACTGATGTCCATTAATCAACCCCACGAGCCTATGTGGACATTACATTTTGATGGAGCTCTAAATTCCCAAGGAAGAGGGATCGGCATGGTTCTTTTAACACCAGAAGGGGTCACCATCCCATTTGCTGCTCGGCTCACTTTTCCCGCCACCAATAATATAGCTGAGTATGAAGCTCTTTTGGCCGGTCTTCAAACCGCTCATCGATATGGTGTCACCCATTTGAGGATTGTGGGTGATAGTCAGCTTATTCTGCGCCAAGTGTTGGTCAAGTGCCGCACTATCAATCCCAAGCTCAAACCCTACCAGGAACTCGCTTCAGCTTATGTCAAGCTCTTCACCAAATTGATCTTCGTCCATGTTCCTCGTAGCCAGAATATCTTGGCTGACGCTCTTGCTTCTTTGACCTCTGCTTTAGTATTCCCTCCTGAGTGTGATTTTCATGTTCCCCTGATTCATCAGCGTGACACGCCGGCTATCAAGGATCGTGCATTCCTCGATATTAGAGATAAGGTGCTTGAGAAGGTTAAGCAGAAGGAATCCCTTAAAGGCAAAGAGGTCATGCTTTTAGACTGGGAAGAAGAATTGGCTGACGAAGAGAAGCCTTGGTATTACGAGATTGCCAGATATTGCAATGATCAGTCCTATCCCGAGGAAGCCACCGCAGAAGAAAAGAAAGCAATTAGAAGAGTGGCTCAGCGTTATGTTTTGATTGGAGGTGTGCTCTATAGGAGAGGGCTCACCGGTGTTTTATTAAGATGCCTCGACGATGATGAATCATGAAAAGTTGTGGAAGAGGCGCATTCTGGAGTATGTGGTGGTCATGTGAATAGCCAGATGCTAGCTAAGAAGATCCTTAGGCTAGGTTTCTATTGGCCAACTCTAGAAGAGGATTGTTCCATCTATGTTCGAAGGTGTGTTAAGTGCCAACTGCACGCCGACAAGATTCATTACCCTGCTTCTTCACTCCATCCTACGTCCTCCCCATGGCCTTTTTCCATGTGGGCTTTTGATATCATTGGACCTCTTGGTGATTCGAATCTCCTGACCAAGCAAAAATCGTTCATCCTCACGGCAACGGAGTACTTCACCAAGTGGGCGGAAGCGGAAGCTAACGTGGAGATCAAAGCGTCAACCATCTGCAAGTTTATAATGAAGAACATCATCACGAGGTTCGGCATCCCGAGCACCATCGTCACCGACAATGGACCTCAATTTATCTCTCAAGAAATCAAGGATCTCTGCAACAGGTATAACATTGCATTGCATCATTCTTCTCCCTATTATCCGCAGGGCAATGGCCAAGCAGAGGCAACTAATAAAACTTTGATAAAAATTGTTAAAAAGACGTGTGAGGCTAATAAATTTTCAGATTGGCCAAACAAGCTAGTTGAAGCTCTCTGGGCCTATCGCACTTCCATTCGCACCCCTACTGGGCAAACCCCTTTCGCCCTTACTTATGGAATGGAGGCGATAGTCCCTTATGAGATTCTTATTCCCTCTCTGCGAGTACAATTGGATAAGGAATTTTCTATTGATGAACGTCGTGAGTCACTCCTCGCCCAATTGGAACTCCTAGATGAGAAGCGTCTGGTCGCCGCTGAGCATGCGCGCGTTTATCAAAACAGGCTCTCACGTTTTTATCAAAAGAAAGTAATTGAGAGAAAATTTAAAATCGGTGAGATGGTAATCAAGAGAATTTTTGTAAAGCCGGGCGGCCCCCGCTCCAAACTCCAACCTAATTGGGAAGGACCGTTTGTTATAAAAGAAGTTTATCCTGGTAATGCTTATAAACTGAGTAATGCTGAAGGGGAAGAGTTAACTCACCCTTGGAATGGTTTATACCTTAAGAAATACTACCCTTGATTCAACAAAAAATCCAAAAATATATATATATATATCTTCAAAATCCAAAAAAATGAAAATTGATTCAAAACCTCCAAAAATATAAATTCGTCAAAAAGAAAAAAAGAAAAAAAAGAGAGATCAAAATTGGTGCCATGGCACACGAAGGATCAAGGTCCGAAAGGTCAAAATTCAGAATTCACCCATCAGTCTTGCTAATTTAAAAGGGGGTTGATTCCCGCACACACTACACGCTTCATTCTTGAGCTCAAGCAGTGCAAAATCCGATGGAAAGTCAAAAACCTGACTAAAAGTGAAAGACAATACCCGTTCTTTTCTTCTTCGGCCCATAAGGGAGGAAGGGAGACCTCGAGGCAGACACGCCAAGCCTATCCGCCGCCCTAGTAGGTGGAAGTCAGGGCCCAAAAGGGAGCAAATGTCACAAAAGCCCAAGTACAATTAGGTTTATTTTCATCAATACAAATCAATTCCAAAGTGAAAGTCAAGCTGTGAAAAGAAAAGCATGTCAAGTGGGCAAAGTCCCCGCAAGGAAAACCTTGGGCGTATGCGTGCAATATAAAAGGGGCAAAAGGCAACAAATTTCCCTACGCCAAAGACCGAACCCCAACAGGCATAGGATAGGGGAGGTAACTTTGCCTTGAGCATCTCAGAATCCCTTATGGGCTTCCCTTATATTTTCTTCCATCCTTTCTATGTGGCAAGTCACGAACTGGCAGGATGGTCAAGACGGACTAAAGAAATTGCACTGTGCGAAATCTCGAATACAAGTCAACTATGACCACGTCGACCCCCTTTTTAATTACTCAAGAAAGGTTAATGAATTTTAGATGGTGACCGTGTAAGACCCGTGGTCTTGATAGCCTTGATAACTTTTTTGCAGAATAATTCAATTAACGCCTTTGGCTAATGCGCTTTTTATATAATTAACATCCTAGATTAGGTCGTCTCTTTCTGAATAACGTCCCTACGCGGGTCGTTACCTTTTTCAAAAATCAGATTTTCTTTTCAAATTCACGTCGTCTTCTAGGGCGTCTTTATGCGAACCACGACCTACTCTAAGGCACGTTTTTCAAAAAAAATAACAAAAAAAAATATAAATGAGTGAAAAAAGAAAAAATACATTTCTTCACGATGTATGCTTGCATTTCTGCATGGGTATCTTTTATTTATGGTTTGGATATGCGTGCTTGCATGATGCATCTCCCCGCTATCAGTTATTTTATTTACCTTATTTGATTAAAGGCTTGGCCCCTTGACCCGCTATCCAGGTCAAAAGTAAAGGCACCCCTTGCTTGATGAGCAAGGGGCCAAGTCGAACAGATGAATTAACCTGTTTGTTCAAAGTGTGGATTACAGTCGCAGAAATAGGGCAAAGCAAAACGTGGAAAGAGCAAAGTACACAAACATAAAGCCACGACTACACAAGTGCTCAGGTAACAAAAGCATGTCAATCTCATATATATATACATCATGAATATCTGAGTACAGGTGTGAGGGTGGAGGAGTACAAGTAAGTCTCTCAGCTCTCGCCTCCACCCTCCTCTCTCCTACTCTCAACCTCCTCCTCGCCGTCCCGAGCTGGCGCTGGTGGAGGAGGCATGGGCCCCCGTGAAGAAGCTGGAACCCGAACCTGACCCCCTGCCTCGCTCCTCGCTCGGAGGGAAGAGCCTGCCACAAAAGTGGAGCTGGTGAAGGAGTACCCCGTAGCCCGTGATCGCTCGCGCCCTCGCTGGAGACGCTCCTCAGACACTCGTAGCCGCTCCTGAGAAAGGATCAACTGGGTCCTCGAGTCTGCCAGCTCTCGCTCGCGTGCTGCTACCTGCTCCTGGAACCGGGCACGCTCCGCCTGCTGAAGCTCAAAGTGCTGGGCACGCTCCGCCTGGTACTCCTCCCGCTCACGAGCACGCTCCTCGCGCTCACGGGCACGCTCCCGCCTCTCCAGCTCAAGAGCCACCCGCAGCTCGGCCACGTCCTGAGGCAGCTCCTCTCATCGCCTCAGGGACCTCTCAAGCTCTGAGATCCGCTGATCACGGATCGCCAACTCGGTACGTACCGCCTGAAGCTGAGTCGTCTGCAAACAGGTAAGCAAATCATCAATTCCACGATTAATGCAATGATTCAATTCAAGCAATATATGATTGAACCACTCACCTGTGTGCTCGTCGCACGGAAGCCCTCATCAATGCAGGTAAGAGCGGCTCGAAGCTCCTCAGTCTGTAAAATGAATTTCATTAATGCACAATTATATAATCATGTTTGAATGGATTTGTGTTTTGGAATTTACCCGTGAAGCGAGGTCGCGCTCTGCTGCCTCAGCTCGTGCTACCGCTCCTGCTAGCTGCTCCGCCAGTGCAGTCACCTCTGCACTGGGCCCTCTCGAGCTAGAGGCATCCCCTGGGTCTATCCTCACTGCTCCCTGCCGGGCACGCTGCATTCATTGAGATCGTCAGTGGCTAATCATCAACAATTCAAAAATAAATATATACATGTGCCTATAGGAATAATTTAAACACTCATCAGGGTCTCTAGGTCGGCCCGTGTGGCGGTCAGCTGGTCCTCCAGGCTGTGTAGGTGGGCCTGGGCATCTATCGCCGCTATGTCCCTCGCATCCTGCATCCATTACATATTAGTCACATGATAGTCACATAAGCATTTGCATTTAATTTAGAAATAAGTGCATTCATACATACCCCTAAGACCCTCATCTGGAGTCGACCGGCGTAAACCTCCCAGTAGCGCCGGAGGTACTCGGAGCTGTCAGTCGCGCGAGAGGTGACTCTGGTCCCGCCACGCTGCCAGTCGGCGTACTGCTCCTCGAACCGCACCCTCCAGTCGGTTGCCTTTGTACGATCGCGTGTCTTCTTCCCGATGCCCCACGGCTCGCCTACCTCTACCCACTCCTGGTGGAGGCCCAGCGTCCTCATCACCAACCTAAGTCGTAACGGCTCGATCTCGCTCAAGCAGTGAACCCAAAGCTCATGCCCAAAGCGAGGACGGCCCGCTACGACCCACGGCTGGCCCTCGTCCGTCATCCCCTCATTGGGTCTCCATTGAACCTGCATTCATAAACATACATGTCATCATTTCATCATCATCATAATAAATGCAAAAGAAAGATGCATAACATTCATACATACCAGCGAGGGAGGGAAGTCGCGGAACTCTCTCCGCAGCACCCACAACTCGTAGCCGAGTGGGGCCCCGAAGACGATCGGCAGCCAGCGCCGTGCTAGAGGAAAAGCTCCCTCACCTCCAGGCCGTGGGTCAACGCGCCCCATCGGCATGTAGAGATGGCTCCAAACCTGCATCTATGCATCATATTAGGAAGGCGTTCACATGATAAAAATAAAAAAAAGAAAAGAAGAAAAATGCATACCTGAAGAAAAGGTGAGAAGCCACTGACGGTCGTCTCTCGACCTGTCCTCGTGGACAAGTCGGCCATCATATGCGCCAGCAGCGCCGCTCCCCAGGCGTAGCTACCAACTGCCTCCAGGTCCTCGAGTATCCCTAGAAATCGGCAGTTGATGACGTCGCCCTTTGTCCCGAGCAATAGCCTCCCCAGTAGCAGCAGTAAGAACCTCCTCAGGTCTCGGTCTACTCTCTCTCTGTCCGCCGGGTCCTGGCAGTAGACCACCCTAGCCCCGTCTATCAACCTCTGCGAGAACTGCTCTAGGGTCTCCCCTGATCTGTGCCTAGCATTCCCTAAACCCATCACTATAGTAAGGTCGGTGCGGAAGATCGTCCTACACTCGCTAGGCGTCTCGTAGACCATCTCTAGCCCTAGCAACCTCTGGGCGAACTCAGTGTAGTCAGGGTAGGTGATCCCACTCACAGCCTCACCGTCTACCCTCAATCCGGTGATCCTAGCCACATCCTCTAGGGTGGGAACCATATGCCCCCATGGCATCAAGAATGCCCGGCTAGTCCTGTCCCATCTCTCCCGTAGAACCTGGATAAGTGGTAGGTCGGGTCTGACTGGCTCTATGCTAAGGAAAGCCCCGAACCCCATAGCATCTACCCTCGCTCTCTGAAACTCGGGGAGGCCGTAGTATGTTGCCCGGGCCATGACCCAGGAGATGCGCGTCCTCATCAATCCCTACATGTAAAGAAAAGAATTTTCACTTAATTATGTTGATTATTCATGCTGAATCTCATTTTGATTGCCTTGGATTATATTGGTGTTTGATTTTAATTAACGACCATCCTCAGGTCGTGGTTTGTTGAATTAGCGCCCCTGAGGAGGGCGTGGTTCTAAGAGTGCTTTGAATTTATGACCTATCCTAGGTCGCTGTTATCTAAGAAACGCCTCTATGTTGGGCGTGATTCTATGGTTGATATCTGAAATTCCTAAAAAATATTTCAAGTCACGCCCTTGGGTGGGGCCTTTTCCAAAATGGGTCCGTTAATTAATCAGGAATTAATGAATGGACGACCTCTGGTTTGGTCGTCTGTTGTTGAATTAACGCCCCGATGGGGGGCGTTGTTTTCAAGTTTTTCAGAAAAAATAAAATAAACATAACAGCATACGAATAATTCATGGAAAATAATTTAAAGCATGGAATTAATGGAAATTAATAGCATAATATGAATTTAAATGGGCGACATGCTTTAGGGCGTGTTCTCATGGGGTTAATTTATTTTTTAGGAAAATAATTTAATTAACGCCCTTGGGTTGGGCGTGTCATGTTAAGTCGTGACACCCATGAGGGCGCCTTCTTTCTGGGTTGCAGGGTTTCTACCTCGAGAGCTATGGAAATTACAGGAAAAATAAAAATAAAAATAAAAAAATGGGAATAGGGTTTGGGGGCCTACCTTCTTGTGCTTTGGCTCTGCCGGTTGGGGGCGTGGCTACCTGGGTCGCCGGAGTTGGCCGGCAGGGGGGAGGGCCGCCGCCGTGCGCGGTGGTTCGTCATCACCTCCGTCCTCTTCTTCTTCATCACCTTCCTCTCCTCCCTCTTCATTTCCTTCACCTTCTTCCTCGTCTTCTCCGTCTTCTCTGTCTTCACCGTCGCCTTCGTGTTCTCCTCCGACTTCGTCACCGTGCTCCGCCGCCGGTGGATCCCCTTCGGCCATCACCGGAGGGGCTTCCTCCACGGCGTCCTCGCCCAGGTCCACCACCTCAGGAGCCGCCACCCTCTGCCTCTTCAAGCCTCCGCCGGCCATAGCTTAGGGCTAAGGTGTAGAAGGGAGAGAGACAGAGAGAGAGATTGGGGAGGGGGTTCTCGGTTAGGGTTGTAGAAGAAAGAGGAAAGAGGGGAAATGGACGGAGGAAGAAGAAGAAAGGAGGGAAAGTTAAGTTGAACGGTCAAAAAGAATTAACGACTTAAGGAAGGCCGCGTATTGTGGAATCAACGACTGACATAAAGGCATTTCTTAATAATTGACGATATTTCTTAAGGCGTTATTTTTGTTTACATGGGGAATGATAACCATCGTCAGATGCATTTAATGGTAATTGATTGATTTGATGGGAATAATCATTACTATTTTTGAGTAACGACTACGATTGAGGCGTTATTTATATGAAACGTGGCTGTCTTGAAGGCGTTACTTTTGGAATCTCAACGAATATATTTTGGAATATGAATCGAATTAACGCCTTGCCCTAGGACATTTTTCAGTTAACGCCCATTGGTGAAGGCGTCAGTTATGAGCGATCAATCATGGAAGACGACCTGTGGTTAAGGCATCCTTTTATGAATTCACGACATTTCCTGAGTCGTTATTTTCAACAGAATCACACAACGTTGGAAGAGATCAATCAGAAACACAGTATAGATGGCTCAATTAAAGGAAATATCATTGATTTATTTAAGAAAAGATTACAATGTTTAATGAGCCACATTGGGCCTCAATTTTCTCAGAGCTATTACATATGTCTTCCACTGTTCTCTGTCTTCTTCTAAGCTCTCTACAGGTTGATAAGTCTTGCAGATTTTCCAGAGAGCTTGAACTGTTGTGCATTCTTCACCATCCTCATTGCCGCCTAGATCCCGTGTCTTGATTGGAGGAAGATGAGAGGGATCTTCGAGGATTTGTCGTGGAAGCCCGAGTTGAGGGAGGCACCGGTGTGAATTATACAAGATGAATTCCGAAGCGCCTATGAGATGAAGGTCCGTCCCGGGAGAAAATCTTGCACGGATATCTTGAGTCTTGAGTATTCCCGGGGCGCAAGTAAAGAGATTCTTTGGCATCACTTTGAGGTGCTCTCTCCATTCCACTCTCTTCTTGATTTGAGGAATTCGGTTCGTCACTCTATTGCTTATCCCAAGTGAACCGGTCATATAAGAGAGTGGGCTTTTTGAAAAGATTCTTGAGGGTTGTTGGGTCTCATCACATGGATCAAACTTGAAGTGGAAATCTACCCAACTAGAGAGTGCTAGCATGCATCCGTAATGGGCCTTCCCATCGCCGCCGAGGTGAGCCCACTATAGAGATAGGCTAGAATAGCCGGTCCAACTCTATCTCCTTCCCATAAGCTCACTATGGCGCTTAATTGGGCCTCTTCTAGAAAGTCCTCCGTGGATGGGAATAAGATTGCTCCTGCTAAGCACACCACGAAGGCTTTTGCTACCCGCTCTATCTCCTCATCTTCTTTGGCTTGATCCGCTCTCTTGTACACCCATGAGGCGAGCTTTAGAAGGTTGATGCCTTTGGTAGCTTTGATTTGGTTCACCAAGTTTGGGCTAGGAATCAAGCTTGTTAATAGTTCATGAGGAGAGATTGGTTTTGGCATGATGGCCATCTTTTCTTCATCTCCTTGCTTCGTTCTCTTCAAACCCAAGGTGATCTCCAATTCCTCTAATAAGATAGTGGCTTCAAAAGTTGAAAAGAGAAAGGTATGAGTGGAAGGGTGCCATATTTCAAGTAGAGCTCCTATGGCAGTCCAATCTAAATGGATTTGGTCATGATGTTTGGCATGGGTGATTAGGCCCAAAAGGTGCCATCTTGCAAGATAAATTCTCATGTCTGAAGAAAGCTTGGAAAGAATAAGGGGGAGCCACTTGTTTTTTGTAAATCTCCTAGCTCCTGGCACCAATGGATAGTCCTGTGGAAAATAATGAACAGAAAAGAATGCATGGACAGAAGAGAAAGTGAGCATGCAGGAACAACAGAACAATTGAAAACATCTTTTGGTTCGGAGAAGTTAAGAGAAGAACAGAGGATACATTACTTGGTTCATGGAAATCCTGTTGCTTATATGCCCATTGATATCAGTTAACCTGGGAGTGGAGGACTTGGACCTCTTAATCGCCCTCTCCATCTTCGGTTTCCAGGTTGCGGTACCTGCAGAAGAACAGACAGAAGAAGTAGCAGAAGAGCAGAGCTCGAAGGTTGCTTTGATTGATTTGAGGAATTGCCTTTTTTTAGGAGTCTGGGGAGTCTTAAGGCTGTTCGGAGTTAGCAAGTTGATTGCCATTAGGACTGGGTTTAGTTTGCGAATCAGAAACGGAAGTTCGTGCTTAATTAACGCCTTCTGTTAGGGCGTCAATTGTTGAATTGACGACCTGACTGAGGTCGTGTTTTGTGTAACGCCCTTTCCAGGGTCGTTTTCTTCTTGAACCCTTGGTGCATTTAACGCCTTAGTGAAAGGCGTGTTTATCATTTTAACGCCCTCCTTATAAGGTGCCTTTCTTGTTTTGACGACGTTAAGTGCAGGCGTGAATTTGTGAATTTATGAATTTCCTTCCTTACATATTCTGATGAACTTAAGTGCTATTATTTCGTTGGAATTCTATTTTATTTAGCACTTATGATCATGTTATGCTTTGAATTGAGGATTATTTATATTGAAATTGTGGGAAGACTAATGAGTTTCAAGTACAGAAGAGTGCAGGTTTCGAGACGCTCGGGTTGCTCATGGAAGTAACATCGCGCTCATCATCTTGTATTTATTTCCTGTAAGCATTTTTACTATATGGTATCTACGCTATTATAGTATATCAAGGACCTTGTGGTTCTGATGAACCTGGAATTTGAGTTCCCCTTCATTAAAAACAGTGATAGTTCCAGAGGAGTCTTGATCGCACGGATAGGCCGTTGAGTCGTTCAAGATCTGGGACGATGGTTCCACCGTTCTGAGTTGATGCGTGGACAAACGGGCTTCGGCTTAGTGTCAGCTTAGAGATCTGGATTCTTGACCAAATCTAGATGGCTTAGCAATATTATCCTTGGTTATTTTCTATCTTTTAGTTTGTTTTATCTTTTCTTTTAGCCCAGCACGCATCATGTAGGATTTTGAATTTCATGATGAAAATCTTCATATTATGGTTGTAATGAAGGTCACTCGCTCTTGATTGAGTTGACATGAGATATTCCATTCCAAATTGAGTACTTTGTTCTCTTTGAAGCCGCTTAGGCTGATTTCTTTGAAAATGTCCCTTTGCTGGGTCTCCATCTTAATTCCCTTTATTTTTCTGCAAATCCACCTTGGTTGTAGCACGTCCACATTAGCTGGTAACCGCTCTCCAATGGTGTCTCCTTATCGTGCCATGCGCACATTTTTACTTGTTTAGTTTAATCTCCTTTATCCAACAAATTGATACTTTCTTGGAATCACCCGGAGTTATTTTCGCTCAGAATCTTGGAAAGATTTCCAATGCTTAGTGTCTGAGGCGTGTCACATCACACCTTGGCATCTACTTATCAGTTCGCTCCACTTCATTCCGTTTGTTGCACTTTCACTCCATTTCGTCTCACTCCCTTGCAAAGCAGACGCCAAGGCGGGGCAGCTGTAGACACGCCAAAATTGACGCTATGTTGATCAAATCTCATGTCACTATGTTAATGCCCCAAAGTGAACTTCAATATGTTCATAATATGAAGTTTTTCTATCTTTTTGTGTGTGGTTTTGATTTGTTCTTGCATTTTGTGATTCGCGACCTGAAGAGGGGCGTTATTTAAATAGCGACCTTATCTAGGGCATTTTCTCAAGAAAGGACGACTAAATATCAGGGCGTCAATTCCTGGTATTATCAGGTTCCAAAATAAATTCAAAATAATTTAAATTATTGATTAACGTCCTTCCTCAGGGCGTGTTTTCAATTAACGCCTTTATCTCAGGCGTGTTCTCGTAATTTTCATATAAAGAAAGTTTTATTGCCAAAATTTAATCCAAGAAGTGACGCCCTTGATCATGGTCGTGTTTTGAGTAACGTCTTGATGTAGGTCATCAATTTGTGATTTGACGCCCTTCCGAAGGTCGTGTTTCACCTTTCGTGTCCTGCTTAAACTCGTCTTTCCTGGAGAGTTCCCTGCCTCCGTTGGTCTCCTTGCTCGAATTGGAGCTAGAGTCCTGCCTTCTTTGATCATTGCCTATCCTTATCTTCCCAATTTGAGCTTATCTTCGATTGAAATCCTATAAAAGGATGCTCTGGTCGATCGAGGCAGAGGTTGAAGAGGTTGAGAGTTCACGGGTTGAGAGGTTAGACGGGCCAGGGAGTTCAGATCAAACAGAGGTTTACAGTTTACAGGTTATAGAGCTTTGTCTTCCTCCTGTGCGATCGTTTGAAAGGGGTGCTTCTTCCTCTTCTTCCTCTGCATCTACCCAGCCGCGTCCGCCCTTGGTTTCCCTTTACTGTCGTCAGGGACAGCAGGGCCTTTTATCTTGTTTGTATTGTTTTGTCTTCATCAACCGATCACCACTGTGTTTTTTGTTTTTCTCTTTTGCGTTTGCATTAGTTCCATCATCACTGTCTTTTCTTCTTTTACGTTTGCATTAGCTGCATCACATCTCCTCCCTCCCTATTTTCTTTAGGGGTTTTAAAACAAAAAAAAGAGGTGCGCATGTTTTCATCCTTTTCATCATATTTTCTATTTGAGAGTTGATACTACACACTTTTGGCTGATCCACCCTTTTGCTTGTTTGTTTTATCTCTTTTGCAAGGTAATCAATAAAGGAAAACCCCCTTCATCGGCCGGCCGGTTGAAGGAGGAGGAGGAATTCACAATCCATCCCGCGTTCTATTTTCCACCAGGTATTCGCGATCTTCTTTGTTTCTTCTTGAGGTAACCCCTCTGGCGATCACCCTCCTTAGTAGCACCGCGTGCTTCTTTTCCTTATTATCATATCATCTCCCCTTATTTTTATTATGCCTTCTCATATTTGAATCTCTTCTCCATGCGTGGATTTATCACGATCTACACCCTTGAGTCCTTGCGGTGTGTAAAATATCATCCAGGTATTAGGCTATGCCTTTTAACCCGTGTTATACTTCTTCGTAGCGTCGCAGCCGCTGACCCATCTCCGGGTTGGAGTGGAGCAAGCTGCAAGGCCGTGGTGCGGGTGAGCAGCGCGGACGCCAGGTTCGCACAGCAGATGTGTGGGAGGGCTTTCGTACCCGACGAGACTCCGTCACGGTCAGAGCCCCTCCATTCTGGGGCAGCTCATTTGAAGCGCGACCCTGCCTCGTAGGTCAGTTGAAGGAGGCCTTGGCAGAGCTCTGTCAGGGCCTGGAGTTGTCGGCGCACCTCCGCCAGCTCATCTGCGGCAACGCCGCGTTGTGGCCATGTGGATGAGGACCCCTTCTGGGACCCTCGTCGGGAACTTGTGGCCTGGTGGGATCCTCAGCCTTGGTTGTTAGTGTTGCGGTAGCTTCCATAGAGTGTCATTGCTTTTTGTGTCGTTCCCATAGACGGCGCCAAAAAGTGTAGAGGTGAAAAATGGTTTCCCGGATCTCGTACCACGCTTTTAAGATTTATTTAATCAGAAAGGACATATTTAAGCTTTACCTTACAGTTCAGCCAGTATGTTTGGTTTGACATCCCTGTCATACTATGGTCTTGGGCCGATGTCCCCATCATACTCCCCCGGTTGGAGAAGATTCGTCCTCGAATCTTGAAGTGAAGGAGTAGATGCAAGATGACCACCGGTGGGTAGCCGGAGGACTCGAGGAGACCGAACGTGTGAATGATGTCTAGATGCCACTTCCCATAGGCCATGCCGAACTCCTGCCACATGGCGTCCACATGGGGAAATTGCAAGGGTCAGGGAAGATCGGTGGGAGTGGCCGACGAAGCTGCCTTAACTACCTTGTTAACCACGGGTGCATCTGGCTCTTGGGCGGTTGGCTATTGCTCGACAGTGGCCTGAATGCGCTCCTTAGCATTTTACAACAATGCCCACACGAGCTCTTCTTCCTCATATTGGGCGATCAATGCCAGATCGTCTTCGTAGATGACCTCAAAAAATGGTTCTTCCTCCTGAGGTGGTTCGATCGTTGGGACCTCTAGAGCAGCCGAAGGGGGAGTTGGAGGCAGAAGGGGAGGGCATGGAAGTTCTTCGCGGACCGCTGGTTGGGAAGACCAGTCGGGGTCGATAGGCTGTTGGTGAAGAAGGAGCAAGTCAACACGGGCCTCGACGGTGTCCAACGTTGTTGATATCTCCATGAGCTTGGCCGAGATGATGGCCAAAGATGAAGCGAGATCCATCGTTGAGAGCGTTGTCACACACGGCCTAGGGCACGACTTAGCTAGAACAAGTTGATGAACTTGCTCTGATACCAAAAATTGATGCGGAACAAGAAGCCCGAGTCTGAGATTTTCTCTTCTTTCTGTCTCTTTCTTTGTCTATTTTCCTTTCCTTAATTTTATTTCTCCCTTTTTCTTAAGAAATATTCATCATCACTTGTTTTTGAAAATAGATTCTTTTTTGAAAATATTTTTTATATTTTTTTCAGACTTCTTCTCTTTTTTGCGAAAAATATACTAGTCCTTTTTTTCCTGCCTCCTATTCTTTTTGTTTTGTTTTCTTTTTGATCTGCTACGGTAGTTAATAGAGGCACGAGAGAGATAAAGAAGAAGAGAGAAATGGTAGAGAGAGAGAGAGAGGAATTGGGAGGCTTCCCATAACGTGGAGAGAGAAGGAAGAAGCGAGAGGGAGAAGAAGAGAGGGGGAAACAGCGTGACGCTGTCGCCGATCGAGAGAAAGGGGGCGACGGTGGGAGGGGTGGCAGCTGTCGGCCAGGTGAAGCTCAAGGATGACTTCGACCGGAGAAGGTGGCGAGGGGGGGGGGCGTGCTCGGGATGATGCTCTGGGAGATGGCCGGCGAGCTCGGAAGGATGGGCGGTGTGCTCGACGAGGTGAGCGCCGGTGCGGCGGGGCTGTGGCGGCCTGCTAGACAGTGGCGGACGATGACGATGGAGGCGAGGTGCTGTAGGGCTTCAAAGTTGCTTTACAGAGGACGACGACGGTGAGACGCTGTCGACTCCGAGAAGGGCATGGTATGGCACTAGAGAGTAGGGGAAGAGAAGAAGGTGAGCAGGCTGCCGCCGGTGCAGGCTGGCAGCATCCGGGGGCCGGTTGGCTTCGTAGCGACATTGCAGGTAGGCGAGAGGCCTGCTGAGAGCCGACAGTGAGAAGCCAGTGGCGTGGTCCACTAGGGGCGGAGGTCAGGCCGCCGCTGCAGAGGGGGCGGGCTCCCAGTGGCTGTAGGTGGTGGGGTTTAGGGATGCTCGGTGGCGATGAAGGGGTGGTGGCATGCTGTTACGATCTCCCTCAGATTCCAACCTTGGAGCCTCTTCAGAGAGGGCGAAGCGATCTAAGGCCAGAGCAATTGCCACAGTCTTCTTCCTACTGTGAACTTTATGCAGAGGAGGGAAAGCACCAAGAACTCCAGAAGAATGGGAATCGAACCCAGAGGTAGAAGAAGAAGTCAGAGCAATAACAGAAGCATATGAAGATGGGGGAATAGCAGAGGAAGAAGGGGAAGAGGACATAGCCATGGAAGAGATGGAACCAGTAATTCGATATTCTTCTTGTGTTTGTTCAAGTACAGAGGATCTCTATTTATAGGGATCCTTCCCTCAATTCTATCCCCGCCTTGTACACCGAGCATTCCCGCTCGCCACTCTCACAATTCCCTGTAATTACAATTCCATTTCTACCGGTCTAATATCACGGCCGTTGGCAATCGATGAACCGATCCTAATGATCGAAACTCCCTTGAACCATCTTTATCGCTCCCCCTTCATCCTGAGTTTATATTTCTTTACAGCTTGCCTGTATCAAATACCCCCCCTGAGATTTAACCCCGCCCTCGAGGTTAGCTTGGGGAAATTGAGTTGTGAAGGCCAAGTAATCCATCCAGGTGGCCTCCTGATCAAGGGCATCTTTTCATCCGATAAGAACTTGAGGAATTGCCTGATTGTTTCATTTCACCATCCGACATTGAAGGATCTGCCGCGGTTCTCTATCTTGAAGATAAAGTAAATGCGACAGAGGAATAGGATGAACAGGGTGATCTCCATGCCTTTTCTTGAGCTGGGAAACATGAAAGGTGTGATGAATGGAAGCTTCCAACGATAGATTTGGCTGATACGCCACCTTCCTGTACCGCTTGATAATTTCATAGGGCTTAAAGTATCAGGCAGAGAGTTTGTGGGGGATCTCCTGATCACTATCTACTTGCGGTATAGTTGGAGGTTGAGATAGACCCAATCCCCCACTTGGTATTCTATCTCTGTGCGATGTTTATTAGTATTTCTTAGCATTCGCTGTTGAGCTTTCTCTAAATTATATTTAAGCTCCCTGAGAACATCAGTTCTGGAATGTAGGTGATTGTCAACCTCCGGATTATCTGCCAACCCGAGGACATAAGAAAGAATAGTGGGAGAAGGTATCCCATAAATAGCTTCAAATAGAGTCATCTGAATGGCAGAATGGTATGAGGTGTTGTAGAAGTATTCTGCCTAAGATAACCAGGAAGCCCACAGTTGAGGTTGCTGAGAACAGAAGCAGCAAAGGTAGGTTTCAAGGCACCTATTCACCGCCTTGGACTGGCCGTCAGTCTGGGGGTGGTATGCTGTACTCATATGCAATTCCACTCCTTGCAGAGTAAATAATTATTGCCAAAATTGGCTATAGAAAACTGAGTCTCTGTCAGAAATAATAGCAATAGGCTGTTGTGGGGAGATTGTGTGGGATAATGTGTGTCTCATGTTGTGTCTCCTTTAACTTGATTCTCTGAATTTAATTTCTTATTAAGTTTTGATGATTGACAACAATACATTTTGTCTTCAGTTTTTGAATATTGGCAAATTGTGATATTCTGAATCTACTTTTCATTATGGCAACACGGTTAGTATTTTATAGCTTCTCATGCTAGTGTGTATGTGTTTCTCACTAAGGTCGGTGCATGTTCATACATGTTGCATATGTAGGGCGGTGCATGTTCATACCTGCTGCATATGAAGGTCGGTGCATGCTCATAGTGATGCATATGCAGGTTGGTGCATGTCTGCATGTAAGCGTATAAGGTCGGTGCACATTGTCATTAGTACATACTAAGGTCGGTGCACATGCTCATTGTTGCATACAAAAGTCAGTGCATGTTGTCGTTAGTACATACTAAGGTCGGTGCACATTGTCATTGTTGCATACAAAGGTCGGTGCATGTTGTCATTAGTACATACTAAGGTCGGTGCACATTGTCATTGTTGCATACAAAGGTCGGTGCACGTTGTCATTGCTGCATACACAGGTCGGTGCACATTGTCTTTGTGCACATTAAGGTCTGAGCATATGTACATGTGCTCACATTAAAGTCTGAGCATATGTGCAATCTTAGGTCTGAGCATATGTGCAGTCTTAAGTCTGAGCATATTTGCTAGCTTGCACTATAAGGTCTACGCATATGTGCTAGTGTGTACATTAGGTCTGAGCATATTTACATTAGGTCGAAGCACATTCGTATGTCAGTGCACATGCATTAGGCTAGTCTGAGCACATGCATAGATTCACGTCTACGCAGGTCGATGCACATGCACATATAGGTCTGAGCATATTCATATTTTCTTCACTAAGGTCTATTTGTGTTCTACACAGGTCTGTGCAACTGTAATAAAAGGACTGCATTTAGTATTAAGCGTATATTCTCTCAAAATCTATGACTATAAGGTGTTTGATGAAATGCCTTGCATTCTTGTTGACATGATTAAATTACTGTAAGACCCAGGATTGAATATATAAAAGGCAGCATGCCTTACACTCAGTATGGTCATGTGGCTCGAGGTCTTTGTCCATAGGCACGTGATCCAAGGAAAGTCTCAACTGAAATTCAACCACGTGGAAAGCAAACCTTCAACGTGAGACACGTGGACATCCAGCAACGCATTCTTTCAAAATTCCCTGGGCGGGAACGTGTTTTCCACGCGCCCAATCTCTCACGAGCCTATAAAAGGAGGCCAGGTCGCTCAATCAATAGATAGAAAAAGAAGCAGAAAGAAGCAAAGAACAAAAAATCTGAGAGGGCTCTTGCAGAGAGAAAAGAGAAGCAGAGAGAAGTAGAGCAACCGAGGAAGAGACGAATCTGAGAGGAAGTTTGTGGAAGCCAGTTGCAACAAGTTGAGGGAAAAACATAGTATCAGAGTGTCTGCTATCTGAGTGAGTTGTATCTCAACTACTAGATCAGATCCAGAGTTTAATTGCTCAATTGTGAGCTACATTCTCATTTTCGTTATCGTTCTGTGTTTTACTTCAAATCTCTTGTAAGCTGTATGTTAGCAGAGCAAGCTGTGGAGCTCAGCAGGCGAGGTTGAATCCTCAGACAGCAAGCTATGAAGCTCAGTGGTTGGAGCTGTGAATCAGCGGTCTAGCAAGCTGTGATACTCGGTTGATTGTAGGGATCTAATCCCCGAAGCTGTGGGTCAGCAGATTCAAGCTGTGTGAGTCAGCAGTAAGCCTTACTCAGTTGAGTAAGGGGTGGATGTAGATCTCGAGCTCGAGATTGAACCACCTAAAATCGCTTTGTTCATTGTGTGTCTGCTTATCTGCTCTTTGCTACTCTTCTAGATGAATGCCTAAGAAAGTCCAATCCTATTTTCTCTGATCTATCTGCATATTCATCTGAAGTCTTCTTCATTGGATTGATTGCCATTAACCGTGCCTGTTCGCTATAGTCTGAATCTATTCTGAATTGAATTGAATTTCTTTATTATAATTCTGGTTTATAATAGATAACTCAGTGGTATGTAAAAAGGTTAAGTCAGAAGGATAGATTACATCTATCTAGAAAATTGACCCTAGCGTGAGGAGATTATAAAATCAACCCTCCGCCTAGTACCATACTAAGTTATCAATTCAGTGAACTGTTAATTCCATAGATGATGATTCATATTGGTTCAGTTGTGTGATTTGCAGTAGTTATTTTCTAATTCCGCATTTCATTTAATTGCTGTGAATCAGTTTTTATTTTGGGGTAGATCTATTCACCCCCCCTCTAGATCTGTATTATTTCGTTCCAACATAGGCAAGCCGTGCAGTCTTACAATTTCTCTAGCAAATATAAGAGCCACAGTGTTGGCAGTGTATGGGTGCTTTAAAGGCAGGAAATGAGAATACTTGGACAATCAGTCGACCACAACAAAAATAGACGTCCATCCTTGTGATTTGGGTAGTGCATCAATAAAGTCCATAGAGATGGAAGACCAAATAGTAGTGGGAATAGGTAAGGGTGGTAAAAGTCCAGCTGGAGGTTGGGTGGAGTACTTACAAGTTTGACTAATATCACAATTTCTTATGAACTTCTTAATATCAGTGGTCATGTGAGGCCAATAAAAACTCTGACGAATAGTATGCAATGTTTTATGAAAACCAGCATGACCCCTAATGGGAGATAAATGATAAGTGTGCAATTTTTTTGGAATGTATGAATGAGCAGAGTGGAGGAGTATTTTTCCTCTGTAATAAAGCAGTCCACCCTTGCATCTATAAAGAGTTTTGTCCAACTGCCCTGATTCCCATTCTTATAGCCGTTGTTTCATTATATCATCTGAAGAGTAGGCAGCCTTCAGGCCCTCCAGCCAATTGGGAATAAGAACTGATATACCACAAACAGTGACAACATCACATTGTCGAGATAAAGCATCATCCACAATGTTGGAGGTGCCCTATTTGTCTTCTAATATGAAATCCAGCCCCATGAGTTTCACCAACCATCGTTGTTGTTTAGGTGTAGTCAGCTTCTGAGTGAGTAGATATTTGAGGCTCTGATGATCAGTGTGGATAATAAAGTTATTCCCCAAGAGATAGTGTTTCCACTTCTATATAGCAAAGATGATTGCAGATAATTCTCTGTCATAAGTAGAAAGGGCTTTCTGAGATGCTAAAGATGCTTTACTGATATAAGCAATTGGATGTTTGTCTTGGAATAAAACAGCACCCATGCCGGACGAGGAAGCATCACACTCCAATATGAATGGTTTGGCAAAGTCTGGAAGGGTGAGGACGAGGGCAGTGGCCAAAGCTTGTTTCAAACTTCCGAAAGCATTGTCTGCTTCAGAGTTCCAACAAAAATGTTGGTCTTTGTGGAGCAAAGCTGTGAGAGGGAGGGCCAACATACCATAATTTTTGATGAAATTTTGATAATATCCTGTTAGGCCCAAAAACCCACACAATTGTCTAATGTTTATTGGGATTGGTCATTCAGTAATAGCTTGTACCTGTTGCAGATCCATGGACACAGTTCTTGAAGTGATAATATGACCCAAATAGAAGACAGAAGTAGTATCAAAACTACATTTACTCCATTTTGCAAATAATTTATGTTGCAATAGTAAGGTCAATATTTTGTGAATGTGATGTAGATGATCAGCCCAACTTGGACTGTAAATAAGAATATCATCGAAAAAGACTAGTACAAACTACCTCAGGAAGGGTCTAAAAATATCATTCATCAAACATTAGAAAGTAGCCGGAGCATTTGTGAGGCCAAAGGGTAATACCAAATACTCATAATGCCCAGTCTGTGTAGAAAAGACAATTCTCTCTATGTGCTCAGGTTTCATCCGATTTTGGTGATATTCGGATCTTAAATCTTGTTTGGTAAAATACTTGGCTGACCCCAACTCATCCAATAAATCCTCGATAATAGGAATAGGATATTTGTCTTTGACTGTATTTTTGTTCAACTCTCTATAATCCACACACATACGCCAAGTACCACCTTTTTTTGAACTAATAAAACTGGTGAAGCAAAGGGGCTGGTACTAGGATGAATGATGCCATTTTTCAGAGATTCTTGCCAAGATTGTTCAATGGCAGTTTTATGATGAGAGTATCTATTTGGTGTTAGAGAAATCACTTTGGTCTCATCGATTAGATGAATAGAATGATTACAAGATCTGGTTGGAGGTAAGCCCATAGGAATTTCAAAAACTTTCTGAAACTCTAGCAGAACAGCAGCTAAATCCAAATTGTCAATTGTAGATAAATCCATATGA